>JAULJZ010161345.1:0-26724 GCA_032270985.1 Heliamphora pulchella
TTGAGAGTAGGCTAGTGGATGTCGGAGTTGTGTTATGGTTGACCTTGTGAGTCGAGGTGATGGGGTGTTGGAGACCCGAGGAAATCAATCGATGTGATTGGATTAGGGATAGTGATAATCCCTTCTGAGTCTTAGTATATGTGGTTCTGCCCGTGTGATGGATTAGATACGTCGTGAGCTATGCTATGTCTTGACCCATGTACTTAGGATGGGGTATAGACGAGAACATAGTAGATGGGACCGTAGAGATCCTTGGTCGAACATATGTTAAGATAGCAGAACGTGTGGTTCTGGAGATATTTTTTGGTGGTTAGGATATCGATGGTCGTCAGCAGGATGTTGTTGATAATCTGAGCAGTTTGATGACCTTAAGCGTTGCGTATCTTTTGAGGTTTGAAAATTGAGTTTCGAGTGAGTGAGCTCAAGGATATGGGAATGAGTATGAGTTGCAGTTATGCTAGGAATAGAATGGGTTATGGCTGTCTGGAATGCATGTAAGTGGTTTGGTCGATATCCTAGTGATTAGGAGATCGCATTTGGGAACCGTGCGAGGTTCATGTGGTTGGTTTAGTGCTGAGATGACGCATCATAGGTATGCAATGTCTGGGAGTTATTTTTGTTCCACCTTAGGTTCAGAGAAGGGTATGTTGTTCGCCCCTGAGAACGAAGTGTGGAGTGATTAGGTTCTGCAGTATACGGTGTGGTTTGGCTGGCATGGGGTGATAGGTGAGAAATCGTAGGGTACGATGCTGGTGATCGATGTGTGCTTGAAAGCGAAGGTGTCTGCATGGTTGTCGGGGTTATTAGTAACTCTGGATAAGAGGTTCCAGGATTGGGTTCCCTTGTTGATGATGTGCCTTGGACAGTGAGCTCGAGGCTATGACGTGATTATGGTTTGCCTAGCAGGAGTTAGGTTGTGTAGCGCAACCTTGTGAGGTGAGGTTTTGGGCGTAATAGTATGTGATGTACCAGGTATGTGGATGGATGGTGTTCACGTGTGTGAATGAGGCCTGAGCGTTGAGAGCTTGGTGTAGCGAATGATCTGAGTATCGTAATCAAAATTGACAGCAGCTGTGTGCCTGTAGTCGATGTGGCCTCGAGGTAGGATTTGCAGAGTTCTTAGAGGCTAAGTGTTGAGGAGTACTCCCAGTACGCGGAGGTTGGGTCATGGTTTCTTGTTGGCCTTTTTTCTTTCCTTTGGATGGAAGGGGAGAGAGAGTTTTCTTGTGGATGATTGTCTTGTAGACGACTGTTTGGTGTGAGTTGTTTCATCTCGAATGGATAGAGATGCCAAGTTCTTTGTGGTGTTCTGAGACTGTAAAATATCAGTGGAACGGTACTTGTGTTGTGACTCGTGTTATGACTTGTGTTATGACTTGTGTTGTGACCCGTGTTCTGACCGTGTTCTGACTCGGGAACTTGTGTCGCTGTGATTTGGTGATGGTTGGACTAATCCTTCGTGGTTTTAGCGGATAGTTGAACCAATTGGATTTTGATCCATGTGAAGTTCGGTTGTTGGACAGGAATGCTTAGGAGTTGGTGTTGAGACGTAGAGTTCTTTTACAGTGATCAGTTGAGGATCCACGACCATTTTGTGTGTATGGTTATGCTTTTAGCTCGTGGTAGAGCGAGGATTTTTTCAGAGCAGTGCAGCTGTGATATGCGTTTGGTAGGCTTTTGGTAGACTTTTATGAATCTCGCTTGGGTTCTGTATGGAGCTTTGAGCTGCTTAGAATTCTTAGAGTTCTTAGAGTCGATGAGTGGTTGTTAACTGTGGTAAGTGTTGTGCTTTGGCATAACTGTTGTTTGTGTGGATGGTAGTCCTGAGACTATGATAAAGTATGGACTAGGAAGGATATGACATTTAAAAAGCCTTGGTTGGCATAGTCTGTTCGAACCGATGAGATTGTTTGGTTTGGAACGGAGGAGCCGTGATGAGTTCTGGATGTGAGGACATGGCTGAGTGTAAGCTGTAAGTCTTGCTTGGTTACCCGGCAGACGAGTCTAGGGATTCAAAGGGTTGATGTATGTGTTCTGCGTTGGAGTTGATGATAGATGTCAGTCGACCTGTTCACCTTGACGGATTATGAGAATCACGTTTGACGTGTCAGATGACGGAGATTGTGTTTGATCTGAGGTTGGTCCGTAGCCTTAGTATTAGTGATCTGATGATGAGACGTTGAGTTGTGAGCTATGTAGTGATGTGCAGTGACGTAATGATGCACGAGAGTTATGATTTGGTTGATATGGGTGGTGGGATACCTACGAGATGTTCTGTCTATGTGACGTGTTTGGTCGAGCGACTTGCTGGAGTCAGGTGACTCACTATAGTCTGGTGCCTTGTGGCTGTGATGCCGGATTGATTTTCAATTGTGTGGGACCTTGTCTAGGACAATGGTGTACCACCTGATGTCCCTCCTGGGTGAGAATAGTAGTTTGTGATGAAAGATCAGATTGGGAATGACGGTGTGAGGGTTTGCTGAGATGTGTTCTTGATGTCCAGGTGAGTAGGTGAGCTTCTCCCTGGAGTCATGTGGTTGTATTGTTGCTCGTAGATCGGTATCATGATAGCTTCAGCAATGGGATGTTGGCATCGATAGGGTGATGATGTGGAATCAAAGTCAGTGGTCGTTTGATGATAGTCAGCACGCGAGTGGAGTTTGTGCATGGAGCATGCGGTTTCATGTGACCGATGTCAGGGCTTGATGTCGTGTGTTTGGACTTGTGGAGATGGTCCTTGGTGTGCATGGTGAGATGTGATTGAGCCAGTTTTTGGCAGTGGGAACGAAGTGGTGGTCTCTAAATTTTGGAATAGAGAGTGTTTTGGACCAGGTTCCATGGTGGATTGGTCTTCTGTGATGCATTTTTCACCGGAGTGGTTTGAGTTCGGCGAGAGTTGTGTTTCGAGGTTTGGCAATGGGAGCTGGATCTTGATCCTCTGTTTCTTAGCTGCTTCCTGGATGATGGTGGTGTTAGTGGAGCTTGTTGTGGGATCAGTCCGTATGGAGGTTGATTCTTCACGCCGTGTTTGCCTAGTGTGACGACGGTTGTGTATTAGTTTTGTGATGATGATTTTTGGAGTTTCAGTTGCGGAGGCATGTTTGCTATTGTACAGTGTTACCGGGATTGCATCTGAGATTGTTGATGGTTGTGTGACAGATATTGGTATTGGTTGAGTTTCAGAGTTGAATTTTGGGGATGAAATTTCTCGAAGAGGGGGAGAGTTGTGAGACCCCGACCCGATTCATTTTGGAATGATTAAGTGTTCGAATTATCACGGAACCTCCGGAATGTTTTAAATACATCTTTGGCATGTGTTCGGGTTCCGTTAAGGCTTGTTTGGGTTTGAAAGAGCCACGTTTGGCTTGGTTTAAAGTTGGAAAACCAGTTTCAGCGCAAAAAAACACATTGCCCTGAGGTTCGATCGATTGGAGGGGTTGGCCCAATAGACTGAACCAAGTTTTTCCAGTTCGGTCGACTGAACTGGGGAGTTCGGTCGACTGAACCGTGGCGGTGGGCATTTTACGTGTTTCCAGTAGGCTGTTCAGTCGACTGAAGTGGGGGTTCAGTCGACTGAACTAAGGTTTTTGGCAGATTTTGGTGTTTTTCTATAAATATTAGGCTTGGAGATATTTTGGAAAAATCTTTCTTCTAAGCTAAGTTTCGGTTCTCTCTGCCTTCTCTCTAGATTTTGAGGGGACTGGGGCTCGATTTTTAGCGATGAGACTGTGGATCCTCGATGATAGTGCCCGGGGCTTCACATATATCTGGACAGAATTCAGTTTTGTCGAGGTTTGATTTTTGAGGCTTCGAGTTTTGACTCGCCGAGGTAGGATTCTTGACTTACTGCTGTTATGAGGGTGACGTATGTAATTGTATGCTTTTTTACCGGTAGAAAATGCATCAAATGTTACATTTTCTGTTTAAGCCTTGTTTTTCTGATAGAAAGCATGATGTTCGCTTTTCTTGACTTATAGTACTGTATGATATGTGGTTTATGGTTTTCAAAGGGTTTTCTTGAAAATGGTGGTTTTTGGTGTAAAATAGTGGTTTTTGACAGAAATCTCAACACTCGGTGTTTTAGAGGTTTAGAGCTCACCTTCGGGGTTGAGTCTCAATTTTTGAAACGTTTTGTTGAAAATGGAGAATAACATTTTGAAAATGTTTTGTTGATCTCCATGTTGATGGATGGATCTATATACATGTATAATGTATTATTTTGAGGAAATATTTTCATAGTTGAGCTACGGTACTATTTTTTGAAAATTATTTAGATGTACCGGGATGACGTGTATTGGCACGAGTTGCCTTCGGTGAAAATCCAGAAACGTGCGTAGTGTAGGTACATTTGTTATCCTTCGGGGTAGTTCCCGTAAAGAAGGCCGATTTGGGTGCCTTTTTCCCTCGGGTTGTCGGGCTCGTAAAGTTAGCTTTTACGTCATGGTGCTCCGTATAGAACTTGTCATTACCTAGCAGGCCTTAAGTGGTTCAGGACTAGGGTAATGGGCAGGAGTCTATAGTTGCGACCTGTGTCCTTGTGGCAGAATCGGTACATAGGATCTCATTCTTTTTACTCCGCAATGGTACATTCTGCGAGGGAAACGATGTTTTGATTACGGTTTTACCTCTTCTCCTCGGTGGTGTAGCCTGAGTGAAGCATACTGTTTCATTACAGATTACTATTTTATCTTTACTCAGTGTGTGATCCGAGTGGAAAAGTAATGTTTTGGTTACTGTGTTCCTGCAACTGTAAAATGTGATTTTGCATTGTTTAAATGCTTGGTTGTGAAGGGAAAACTGTTTTGGGAGTTTGATGGGAAACTTGGGGTTTTATGATGTAAAACATTTTGGCTCTATGGTTGAGTTAGCTCCCATTATATGATATGCATGGTTTTGAGGACAAAAATGTGGGTTTTATGAAATAAAACCGTTTTAAGACTCGTGATGGTCTGATGGATGGAAAATCGTTTTGGGTTTTGTGGTCGAGTTCGCTCCCACTATATGATTGATTGCATATTGCCTTCTTTACAGCTTTATCGTCTGTTTCTATTGGGTTTCGGCTCACGAGTGGGATTTTCTGTATAAAACCTTTTTCAGGTGAGGATATGGAGGATGATCTCGAGTAGATCTTGTGGTGCCCGTGATGACGGATGACGAAAGACTTTTAGTAGTTTTCCTGTTTGGTATGCCTGTTCCTGAAGGCAGGTGTTGTACGCCATAAGACGATATACTTATGCATGCTATACATGATGTTTACTGTTTATGAGTGATGCATGCTGGGTTTTTCTTTGATTTCAACAGGTGAATTTGAATGTATGAAAACCTATAGTTTCATAAAACTGGTGTTGGTGATTGTTCGGTGGCTTTCACGTGACCCTGGGTTTTGGGGCATGGTAAAAACCATCCAGAAAACAATTTATACAACACATATATAAAACGAGATCCAATCCATCAACCATGGAGATCAAACAAAGCATGTAAAAACATGATTTTCATCAAAATGTTTTAGAAGTTGAGACACAACCTCACAGGTTAGCTCCAACCCTTCAATAAAACACATTTTTTTGCAAAAACCAAACCTTTTTCCCAAAAGAAACCCAACCAATCTTCCCAAAAGAAATACTAAACGCCCACACAGGACATCAGTCGACTGGGCCCAAGCCCCCAGTCGACTGAAAACTCTCGGGAAAAGAAGAAAACCAAAACAGAAGCTTGCCAGTCGACTGACTTGTGAGGTTCAGTCGACTGACCTGGGAGGTTCAGTCGACTGACCTGGGAGGTTCAGTCGACTGATTATGATGATCCAGTCGACTGATCAAGCCCAGAAAATGTTTTTAAGCCACGATTTTGTCCTCCAAACCTCAAATCAAGCCTCCAAACATCCATATAACACCCTCGGGCACTCGCCCGTCCAAACCCCACACCAAAACCTCGAAAGAAAACTCTCAGAACACACATCCATCCATCGAAACGATGAAGAATAGTTTTTAAACCAAAAATCCAATTTAAACATAAATCACTTTTCATGCATTTTTAAATGGTAGAAATGCATAAGATTACACATAATACCCTTTAACAACTTAACAGTCTAGGATCCTACCTCAGTGAGTTGAAAACTCAACTTCTCGATCCACGTGCAAAATCAAGCTTCGGTGAAATAAAATTTCATCCGGATAGATGCGAAGACCACGATGTCAACAACAAGGATCGGCTGTTGGACCGTCAAAAATCAAGCCTCGAGCTCCCGAGAAGTTAGAAAGAAGGTAGAGAGAAAAAGGAAGAAACTTATTGTGTAAGTTTTGAAAATATCTTTCTAAAAATATCTAACTCCAAATATTTATAGGCCTCCAAAATATCTTTTTTTTTTAATTTTTAAAATTCGAATCGTAACTCTCAATAACCCCGGGAACCCACCTAGCATGGATATTTAAACTCAAACATGCATCAAAACATATATAAACATGAATGAACACGTCGAATATATATATAACGTAAAAAGGAACAGAATAGGGTCTCACAGCCTACATAGCAAAATTAATAGAATTGGCCTGTCTAGACAAATGCTGAATAGTAGACGATCTTCCATCAAGTCATGCTATTCATGGTGTATCAGGATACTGGAAAGTTCTTTTAAAAATGGTAGAGGGAATCAATTTTAAAAGAAATTCTAAGTTTTTACTTATCATAATTAATAGCTGTGAGACCCTGACCTATTTTTTTTCGGCATTTTTGGACGCGCGTTATGTGTTTTTATTTGAGCATGTTTTTATGCTTTTAGATGCATGATCGGGCTTAGATATGCATGCAAGATAGGTTCCCGGGATCGTGGGCTGTTACGGTGCAAATTTCAAAAAATTTTAAAAAAAGATATTTTGAAGGTCTATAAATATCTGGAGTTAGATATTTTCAAAAGATATTTGCAAAACTTCTCCACTAAGTTTCCTCCAAATTCTCTCTACCTTCTCTTTAACTTCCCAGTGGCTCGGGGCTCAATTTTCGACGATCCAACAGCCGATCTTTGTTATTGGCACGGTAGGCTACACCACTATCCGGTCAGAATTTGATTCTGGCGAAGCTCGATTTTGCCCGTGGTTCGAGGCATCGAGTTTTCAATTCACCGAGATAGGATCCTAGACTCTCATGTCTTATAAGGGTGCTACGTGTAATCGTGTGTGTTTTTAACAGTTAGATTGTTGTAGATCGGATCTTGTTTAAAAGTTGGGTTTTGGGGTTTAAAACCTATTTTTGTTGGTTTCGGTGGATGGAATTGGGTATCGGGAGTTTTGTTTGAGGTCTTAGTGCTAGGCCTGGGCTTGTGCATGTCTGAGGGTGTTGAATCGGTGTTTAAAGGCGTAGATTTGAGGTTTAGAGGCTTGAACTCGTAGCTCAAAAATGGTGTTTGCTCCAGTTCAGTCGACCGAACCTGAGTTCAGTCGACTGGACCTCGAGGGTCTGTCGACAGGACAATGCTTTGAGGCATTTTTCGTGGTTTCTAGTGTGCTGTTCAGTCGACTTGGGGTTGGGTCCAGTCGACTGAAGTGCTGGGGCATGTTTTTAGTGGTTCGGTGGTTGGGCTTTGGTTTTCAATCGGTGTCATATGGTATTCAATTGATTAATTTATGGGATTAGTTGATTCAAATACCTGTGGTTCCCTTTTGAAGTTCGGTTGGCCGTGTGATGATTTCTGGGTTTATGTCTTATTCCCGGGTACTTGTTTAGATGCCTTCCTCAGGTTGACGTGCATGGTTAGGTTTGGGAGTTGTGGCACGGTTGTGTGCATGACGGTTAAGCACGGGAAGTGTGAGTCCGTGGTTTGGTTTTAAGGTGAGGTTTTGATGAGAACCAGGTTTATGGGTTTAGTGTTAGCCTTTGGTTAAGTCAAGTTCTGTAGGTTTGTTGTTCGTGTTGGCGCGTGTGGGCATCGTGGGTCCAGGTGTGTGGATGTCTGGTTATGTGGCGGGTGGCGTCGTGGTGTGAGGTTATATGTGGCTATGTGCTTTTATAACTGGCTGTGTGCATTTATAACTCTAGTTTATTTATGCTCGAAATATGTAAGTGGATTACATGGCTTTGATATCGTTACGTGTAATGTGATTTTTGCTTTAAAACTCAGAAGTTTTATAGGCATGTATATATAGGTTCTGAGGAACGGATGCATATGATGCATGTTGCATGGGTTGCAAGTGTTGTGTGGGTCGGGTGTGTAGCATGTGACGTGGTTTGTGATACGTAGTGATAGTACGTGGTTTTATGCATTTAAATCCTAGTTAGGTTATGCATAGTGTATGGAAGTGTGATAGATGAACAGGTGGTTCTAGAAATACTAACCCTGGTTAACTTGGAGTGTGTGGGACGGCAGTCCTTCGGCTTGAGGCCGAGAAGATGCGTGTGTTGGGTCGGCAGTATCTCAGTTGAAGGCCGAGAAGATGCGTTGGGCCAGCAGTCCTTTGGTAAGAGGCCGAGAAGATGCTTGTGTTGGGGTGGAAGTCCCTCGGTTGGAGGCCGAAAAGATGCGTTGGGGCGACAGTCCTTCGGTGAGAGGCCGAGAAGACGCATATGTTGGGACTACTAGCCCTCGGGTTGAGCCCGAGAAGTTACATGGCTTGCATGAACTGTATTATGGGACGGATAGACCAATTTTTAAATTATTTTGAGATTCGTGTGAATCGCGTTCTAAAACTGTTTTCAAATTATTTTTAAGGCTCTTGTGTGTGAGTCTAAAGATGGTTTGTATCCTCGCTTTCTCTTTGCATGTGAAAACTATTTTAAAGGCTTGAAAAAGAGTCTAAACTACACCTCGTTTTCCTAGCATGCTTAGCTTATATTGCATGTGTTGTTTGGTATTTGCTGAGCTTTAGCTCATGGGTGGGATTTTGATTTTCTTTAGGTACCGATCATTTGGGTTGATCTGGGTTGTTGAAGAGGTGGAAGAGCTGTAGTCTTCCTTTTTGTTCTTTCTATTACATCTATGTCGTAACATGTTTTCCGGCGTTGGAGCCGTGTAATGTAAGCCATTTGGCGTTTATATATAATACATGTATGGTTTATAGTGAGAGTGTATTCTCGGTTGGGTATCATGTTTGGCTGTTTTTGAGTGTTTTACATGACCTGGAGTTTGGGGCGTGACAGGTTGGTATCAGAGCTTTGGGTTCGAATACCTATAAGCCGTGGGAAAAGGGTGTGTTATCGTGCGAGGTTGATTACGTGTTCTTAACTGCATGTGTTTAAATGCTTTCATAACATGACCGTGTTAGCATGTTAGGCATGAGATGTTGTGTATATGTGAGCATGGGGGTTGAACAGTAGGATTAATTAATCTTGCCTCTGGGTGTTTGGATTAACAAACTTGGGAGCCAAGTTAGAAACGTGTTTAGCTGACATGATTTCTAGTAGGGAATCTGAGTAGGTTATCCAGATTGACACGTCATTCTTGTTGGTTCTCCTCGGTATGTGGGATTTGTTTAGCATGAACCTATGTGTCTATGTGTTAGCATGCTTACGTGGTTAGCATTTATGTTCATGCTTATGTGTTGCATCTTATGTGTGGTTTTCTTTTATATAGACGTGATGTCTGCGAGAAGAGGGCGATGCTGTGGTCGAGGCCGTGGCCATAGTGTTGGCCAAGGGATGTTCCTATCCCTGATGCTGGGGACGCCAATGCTCCATTGGGACCGATGATGCGACGGAGTTGTTGCGTGAGCTGGTTGGTTCTATACGGCTGCTTGTTGAGAGAGGTGAGACCGTTAGGGAGAGAGAGGGAGTACCTAAGGCGAGGGCTACAATAGCGATGCGAGAGTTTAGACGCATGGATCCACCTACCATTGCTGGAGATCCTGATCCTATTATGGCAACAAAGTGGCTAGAGTTAGTGACTAGGATCCTGGACACATTACAGATTGTAGAGGATGAGTTGCGGGTGTCTTTTGTCGCCTTTCAGTTGAGAGGCAATGCTCACTTATGGTGGAGGTATGCCAGGAACATAGTAGGGGTCACTTGGGTAGCTTTTACAGGAGTGTTTCTGGAGAAATACTTCTCGGCTTTGAAGAGGGATTTGTACAAGGAGGAGTTCTATACTTTCTCCCAAGGGGCTATGGATGCTATGTAGTATGAGGCCAGGTTTATGTGCTTGTCCTGGTTTGATCCAGAGTTGGTGAGCACGGACGAGCTGAGATCGATGAGGTTCAAGCGAGGCTTGCGGCCAGCTATCATGGAGCGTGTGGTTGCATTCGGACTTCGTGTATATACAGAGCTGGTAGAGGCAGCAGCAAGAGTGGAGAATACCATGACTGAGATTCAGCTTCTAAGGAGGCCAGGACATCGCAGGGTGGGACCGAGGCACAGACTGTTGGATGTTCCGGCAAGAGTCAGAGGTCTTCTGGTATTAGCTTTCAGCCATCTGGCTTACCACCGCAGTTCTCTGCACCAGCACCATCAGTGGCTTCATCTGGGAGGCCAAAGTAGAGGGAGTTGATTTGCTATCGATGTAGACAGCCTGGACGTTGCATGGTGGATTTTCCACAGCCGAGGCAGTCCCAAGGTTCATAGGGGAGGGAGTCATAGATTTGCTTTGAATGTGGTCAGACTGGCCATATCCGCAGGACTTGTCCTCAAAGAGAGGGCGCACCGAGTATAGTGGGTACACCAGAGGGTTCGTATGTGCAGGAGCGACAACAGCATCCAACGGTTCAGACTTCCCGAATGGTAGATGGAAGTGATTCAGTTCAGTCGGTGTGACAGCCGACAGCGTCGGGTTGTGGTGGACAGGACAGAGTGGGGATTCCCCGAGCATATGCTCTCGTAGCTCCCAGTTCTTCTAGGGCACCAATTGTGCCGGAGGATGCAGCAATGCCTTCAGCGAGCAGAAGTACTTTCTGAGTATGTTTAAGCAGTTTCTTCATTGTATCTGTTTGATAATGGATCTCGTGGGCGGTGTGCTGTGTTGAGGCAGTGGTTGAGGAGGATGAGGTTGGAGTGAGTTGTAGACCCGTGTATGAGATAGTTGGCCATTGTTTAGAATGCCTGACGTTGTTTGATTATATCTTAGGAATGGTTTGGCTAACCATCTCATATGCCTGTATCGATTGCGATCAGTGGCTTGTTTCTTTTGACCTTGAGTTGAATTTCAGGGACGAAATTCCTTTAACGGGGGTAGAGTTGTGAGACCCTGACCCATTTTCTTTTTTGGCGTTTTCGGACGTGCGTTACATGTTTTCGTTTGAGCATGTTTTTATGCTTTCAGATGCATGATTGGGCTTAGATATGCATGCGAGTTAGGTTCCCAAGGCCGTGGGGTGTTACAGTGCGAATTTCAAAAAATTTCAAAAAAAGATATTTTGGAGGCCTATAAATATCTGGAGTTAGATATTTTTAAAATTTCTCCACTAAGTTTTCTCCAAATTCTCTCTACCTTCTCTCTAACTTCTCGGGGGCTCGGGGCTCAGTTTTTGACGATCCAATAGTTGATCTTTGTTATTGACACGGTGGGCTATGCAACTATCCGGTCAGAATTTGATTCTAGCGAAGCTCAATTTTGCACGTGGTTCGAGGCATCGAGTTTTCAACTCACCGAGATAGCATCCTAGACTCTCATGTCTTATAAGAGTGCTACGTGTAATCATGCGTGTTTTTAACGGTTAGATTGTTGAAGATCTGATTTTGTTTAAAAGTTGGGTTTTTGGGTTTAAAATCTATTTTTGTTGGTTTTGGTGGATGGAAGCGAGTATCAAGAGTTTCTTTTGAGGTCTTAGTGCGAGGCCTGGGCGTGTGTATGTCCGAGGGTGTTGAATCGGTGTTTGGAGGCATTGATTTGAGGTTTGGAGGCTCGAACCCGTAGCTCAAAAATGGTGTTCGCCCCAGTTCAGTCGACCAACCTATGAGTTTAGTCGAATGGATCTTGGTTCTTGTGTTCGGTTGACTGGACCTCTAGGGTCAGTCGACTGGACAGTGCTTTGAGGCATTTTTCGTGGTTTCCAGTGTGTTGTTCAGTTGACTGGGGGTTGGGTCCAATCAACTGAAGTGCTGGGGTGTGTTTTTGGTGGTTCGATGGTTGGGTTTTGGTTTCCAATCGGTGTCCTATGGTATTCAATTGATTAATTTATGGGATTAGTTGATTCAAATACCTGTGGATCCCTTTTGGGGTTCGGTTGGTCGTGTGGTGGTTTTAGGGTTCGTGTCTTGATCCCGGGTGCTTATTTAGATGCGGTCCTCGGGTTGACGTGCATGGTTAGGTTTGGGTGTTCTGGCACGGTTATGTGCATGACGGTTATGCACGGGAAGTGTGAGTCCGTGGTTTGGTTTTAAGGTGAGGTTTTGATGAGAACTAGGTTTATGGGTTTGGTGTTGGCCATTGGTTAAGTCAAGTTCTGTAGGTTTGTTGTTCATGTTGGCGCGAGTGGGCATCGTGGGTCTAGGTGTGTGGATGTCTGGTTACGTGGCGGGTGGCGTCGTGGTGCGAGGTTATATGTGGCTATGTGCTTTTATAACTGGCTGTGTGCATTTATAACTCTAGTTTATTTATGTTCAGAATATGTAAGTGGATTACATGGCTTTGATATCATTACGTGTAATGTGGTTTATGCTTTAAAAGTCAGAAGTTTTGTAGGCTTGTTTATATAGGTTCTGAGGAACGGATGCATGTGATACATGTTGCATGGGTTGCAAGTGTTGTGTGGGTCGCGTGTGTAGCATGTGACGTGGTTTGTGATACGTAATGATAGTACGTGATTTTATGCATTTAAATCATAGTTAGGTTATGCATAGTGTATGGGAGTGTGATAGATGAACAGGTGGTTCTAGAAATATTAACCCTGGTTAACTTGGCGTGTGTGGGGCGGTATTCCTTCGGCTTGAAGACGCATATGTTGGGGCGGCGATCCTTCTGCGAGAGGCTGATAAGACGCATATGTTGGGGCTGCAGTCCCTCGGGTTGAGCCCGAGAAGTTACATGGCTTGCATGAACTGCATTATGGGACAGATATACCAATATTTAAATTTTTTTGAGATTCGTGTGAATCGCGATCTAAAACCGTTTTCAAATTGTTTTCAAGGCTCCTGTGTGTGAGTCTAAAGATGGCTTGTATCCTCGCTTTCCCTTTGCATGTGAAAACTATTTTAAAGGCTTGAAAGAGAGTCTAAACTGCACCTTGTTTCCTAGCATGCTTAGCTTATATTGCATGTGTTATCTGGTATCTGTTGAGCTTTAGCTCACGGGTGAGATTTTGATTTTCTTCAGGTACCGATCGCTTGGGTTGATTCGGGTTGCTGAAGAGGTGGAAGAGTTGTACTCTTCTTTTTGTTCTTTCTGTTATATGTATGTCGTAACTTGTTTTCCTACGTTGGAGCAGTGTAATGTAAGCCGTTTGGCGTTTATATACAATGCATGTATGGTTTATAATGAGAGTGTATTCTCGGTTGGGTGTCTTGTTTGGCTATTTTTGGGTGTTTCACGTGACCCAGAATTTGGGGCGTGACAATAGCTTTTAATTATGTGATTATCATAATAAAATGGCTTTCAATCATCTCGCGACTATATTCAAAGAAAACAAACTAACGGCTCTAGATTATATTCACTGAAAAAGGAATCTAAATATTGTGTTAACTGCTGAGGATTATAAGTTTGTGCTCATAGAGATTTATCCACCTAAACTTTATGAGAGGGCCATCGATGAGGAAGCTTAGGCTTATCAAAAGTGATAGAAGGTTGATCAGATGGCTCGGTGTTATATTTTGGCAACTATGTTAAATGTATTGGTGCATCGGCATCAGCTTATGCCTAATGCCTATGACATGATTATGAACCTCAAAGAGATGTTTGGGGATCAAAATCGTGCGGCTAAGTAGATGGCCATAAAATCACTGATGAACACAAACATCGCTGAAGGCATCCCAGTTAAGGATCATATTCTGAAGATAATTAGTCTTCTGAATGAACTGGAGATCTTTGAAGCTGACATTGATAGGAAAACGCAGGTCGATATCATACTCCAGTCACTGCCCGATAGCTTTAAGTAGTTATGCCTGAATTATACCATGAACGAACTCTATTTTTCCATGGCTGAACTACTTAAGGAACTTCAAGCAGTTGATGGTGCTCTTAGGAAGCCGAGAAGTGTCTTTATTGCTGAAAAAGGTTCTTCATCTGAGCCGAAAGGCAAGAAGAATAAAAAAGTTCATAAACACGGAGGCATAGGTCCAAAGGAAGCTAATGGGCTTAAAGCTAGTGTGAAAAAGCTAAAAGTCAAGTATTTTCACTATGAACAGACATGGCACTAGAAGAAGTAATGTCCAGTCTATCTCGGTAAGCAGAACAACCAAGATAATTTCTATTTACTAATTGTTGAAACATATTTAGCGGTGTTATCTATTGGTACCTAGTGTGTAGATATGAGAGCCACTAGTAATGTTTGCAATTCTTTGCAGGGGTTCTAGAAAATTAGACAGCTCAATGATGGAGAGATATACTTACATATAGACAATAATACAAGGGTGGCAGCAGTTGCAGTGAGAGATGTCACTCTCAATTTTGATAGAGATATTGTTTTAATTTTAAAAGATTATCTGTATACACCTTTCATAAGAAAGAATTTAATTTCAGTTCCTAGATTGGTTAAGGATAAATATTCTATTTATTTTAATAACTCTATTGTTATTAATGATAATAAAAGTTTTATTTGTTCTGGAACATTAGTGGATGATCTATATGTTATAACTCCTATCTTTTTTACTCTGTAACTAAATAAATTGAATAATATATCTAATTTACCATTTTAGAGAAAGGAATCTTCTAAAATTAACCTTTGGGACTAACGCCTAGGTCAAATAAATCTAAAAATGGTAAAAAGACTAGTTGAACATGGACGTTTGAGTTCATTAGAAGTGGAGGCACTTTCAATTTGTGAATCCTGGTTGGAGAAAAAGATGACTAGGAGGCCGTTTTCCGGCTAAATGCTATAGAGCTAAATAACCGTTGGAACTAATTCATTTTGATGTATGTGGTGGACCTATGACTATCCTAGCTAGATGAGACTTTAAGTATTTTGTCACTTTTATTAACCATTACTCAAGTTATGGGTACATTTATTTGATGTACCATAAGCCTGAATGTTTTAAGAAATTTAAAGAATTTAAGGCGAAAATAGAGAAGCTTCTGGGTAAATGTATCAAGAAACTACGTTATGACTGTAGTGGTGAATATCTTTTTAGAGAGTTTAGGTACTATTTGTCAGTGGAAAGAATTACATCCCAGTTAACTGCACCGGGCACTTCACAGCAGAATGGCGGAGCAGAAAGAATAAATAGAAATCTTACGGATAGGGGGGAGCACGGGTCGGTTCAGATTGATTTTGGGATCAAACCGTTAACCAAACCAAATGTGTCGGGTTCATCAATTTTGCATCCATTTTGCCCACCAATCACAACCAAACCATCCGATGCAAATAATCAGGTTTACGATTGGGTCAACGGGTAACATAGTAGCACAATGCCAAGCATTCAACATAGTAGCACAACCAAGTAAGCACCAACCCAATTAGAATCAAAACTAATACTCAGTCGAAAGTAAAACCCTCAAAACCAGCTAAGCCAACATCTATTGAACGAAAATACATCAAGAATAGGAGGCGCCACTTAGTCTATGAGGAAAATACATCTATTGAAGATCTTAGCGCTTGTTGCCTCATCATGTGAGGAAAACTATAAATGAGATGCATCGGTTAATCGTCGACTCGCTGTCAAACGTTTGAGAGAGAGAGAGAGAGAGAGAGAGATCAATTAGGGCTGGAATGGATGTTGGAGGGTTGAAGCCGCCATTGAGGGTTAGCGCTACTTGTGGTTAGAGAGAGAGATGTATGCACATGGGTTAGTCGATCGGTTTCATTGATTTTTTTCACAATAACCCATTTTTGAGCTGAACCCGAATAGAATTTAGTTTCAGCACCCATTTTTGACCCATGGCAACAACAAATCCAATCACTCAATAAAAATTCAGGTCGGGTACGGTAGGGTTGCTGGGTTTTTTCTCTCCTCTACTTACAGAGATGGTAAGATCAATGATGAGTTATTCAGAGCTATCCGATTTGTTTGGGAATTTGCATTAGAGACAATGGCTTATATTCTGAACTTGGTACCTCATAAGTCGCTACCTACTACTCCCATAGAATTGTGGACTAGGCACAAGCCCAATCTAAGACATATTCAGATTTGGGGGTGTTCAGTACATGTGCTGAAAGAGAACATGGATAAGTTAGAACTGAGAATCGAAGTCTGCTTCTTGGTCGAGTATCTTGGGGGAATGAAGGATGGCTTATTTTATATTCTTAAGGATCAGAAGGTCATTGTCAGTACCAATGTCTGATTCTTGAAAAAAGATTATGTAATAGAACACAAACTCAAAAGTAGAAATGTCCTAGAGGAATTAAGAGGAAATACCAGTAGTACAGGAGAAGTGCCACGTGAAAGTGTTATCGATATGCCATTACCTCGTCTTATTAGGAGGATTATCGAAATACATGTAGATCTTGAACCAGATCAGGGTGCTACCATTGACATATAGGTATCACAACCAGAGCAGCATGTGGGTGATGGTGCACATGATTCATAATCAGTACAGCGTGTTACTGCTAGTGCACAGACACAAGTAGTGCTTTGTCATAGTGGGAGAGTTGTTCATCAACCCGATCGGTATATGTTCTTGGGAAAGTCTTGTGACAGTATCCTGGTAGAACTAGATACTGAACCCTGTAACTACAATGAAGTACTGCAAGATAAAGCTGTAGAACTTTGACAAAGAGCAATGGGATATCGAACTCTAATCAGGTCTGAAAACTTGTAAAACCACTCGAAGGAATAAAATTCATCGAATGCAAGTAGATTTATAGGAAGAAGAGAGGAGCAGACGGGAATGTGGAAACCTTCAACGCTAGGCTTGTTGCAAAAATGGTTCACTCAAAAAGTATAGATCGATTATGATGAGATCTTTTCATTGGTAGCCATGCTTAAGTTTATCCGGATTCTCTTGTACATTGCGACTCATTTTGATTATGAAATTTGGTAAATGGACGTTAAGACAACTTTCCTTAACAGAAGTCTTGGTGAGTGTATCTATATAATATAATCAGATGGTTTTATAGCAAAGGGCCAAGAGCATATGTTGTATAAGCTTAAGAGATCCATTTATGGACTTAAGCAAGCATTTAGGTTTTGGAATACTCGATTTGATCAGACCATTAATTCTCATGGTTTGATCAACGTCCTAACTAGCCTTGTGTGTACAAGAATCCTGATGGAAGCGTGGTGATAATTCTTGTAATTTACGTGTATGATATTTTGCTCATCAAAAATGATGTGGGGATATTATTTTCAGTGAAGATATGGTAATTCGGCCAGTTCAATATGAAAGACTTGGGGGAAGCCAGCCACATTCTTGGGATTAAGCTTATGCGAGATAGAAAACAAATAATATTGGGATTATAACAAGCTACTTATATCGATACAATCCTTACTCGTTTTTGTTGGAGGCAAGACTGCAAAGATCTTTATTTTTGTAAACGATTAACGAAAAATATTAACTAGGCGGGCAATCGCCAAAACAGGCTTCATATAAAATTTTTGATGACGAACGATCAAAATAAAACCCGTGCATCTGAAGTTAATTTAGAAGAATACATTTTTACTGGTCGAATCTTCAACTACGATTTGAATATGAGGTTAAGCTCATGTCAGATCTTTTACTGTGTTCCCTTATGTGATTTTCGAATATAGTGTAGGTTATAATCTTTCGAGAACTCGTATCGGCAGAACCAAGACAGTTTTAGTTGTAGAAGATAAGTTATGAAAATGGTTTAGCCTACCCGCATATATATAAGGCTACAGTAGGGACCTGAAGAGTAATTATGAGTAAGACTTCCAGTGGAACACTGACACTATCAGCGGTTTATGCAATTAAGAAAATCTCATAGTAGTATCTGCAATTATGAAAAACCAGCAGCGATTTCTGTAATTTTTATAAAATACTGAATTACTGTTCACATCACTAAAAAACTATAATTGCACTCTTACCCATAATTTCAGGACTATATAGCATTGAACTCATGTTATTAAATGCTTACTATTTATCTCCACGTTAATATTCTCGATACCTGCCAATTAAATTTAACTACTGACAATTTAATTTAATCGGCATCTTGATATTCCTTAAATCCTTCCGCTTAACTTATTTGACCGCCTGATAATTAAATCCATCTGTAGAGTTTGATTTGGTCAAAACTTATAAGCTTTCTTAAGGGGATTTCGCCAATCCTGATTTTTCGGGACGTGAATTCTGTCAATAATTAATATTCGCCACATAAATAATACCGCTATTCAACTCACTGAAAATATAGACTCATATAAGATCGCACCATTTAATGAATCAAAACAACGAATATTAAATATACGCAAATTAATAATTATTTCACGATTAAGAGGATAAGCACGATTTATAATAATTTTGGGGTGTGAATTAATTTATATAATGAGTGTAAAATTAATTACCCCAAATGTCCTATTCAATACACACAAAGTGTACAGCATAGAGAGTCGGAACAATAGACGACGCTATTATCTGTTCCCCGTAACCAAGACAGGCCTACTAATATTTTGTGCTACACTCGTACCGATAGTATGTCCATTTTTATCTAAACTGTGAATATAAAACTTATATTCTGTAAGAACCAAAAATCTGATCTTCTGTGTGCAAGTCGTACTTGTAGCGTTGGGATTTAGGGGTCAAAAATAAGAAAATTCAAAAGATGTTTTGGAAAATATTTTAAACACCTTGAAAATCAAATTTTGAAAACTCCTTTTTATCAAAAATGGAGTCGCCACTTAATTTTTGAGAAAAAATAAGAAAAACAAAAAATGGCCACTGATCTTTCGAAAAAGTTAACCAGAGAAAAAGGGTTCGAGGGTTAAAGTACGAATCGGGAAAGGTGTTAGGCACCCTATTCGCCCAACCAAAAGGTTGGCCTATACTAATCATCATTAGTTCTTTAATAGAATTTTTCAAATGCATGCAAATAAATAAAATATAAGCAAATAGAGAACATTCAAAATCAAGTATAGAAAATACATAAAATATGTACATAATATTTCAAAACAAATAAGTGTCAAAAGAAAAATATTAAGTTCTATAACATGCAATTTCTATCTAAAAGATTCATAGAATATATCCACATGCAATATTCACAAAAATAAGTTAACAATCACGATTTGCATAAAATAATAAAAGTATGCTAGAAATTACCAAAACTACCTAAACATGGATTTTCTACCAAAATAGACTAAACAAGTCTAAACATGTATTTAAAGAGAATAGCCAAAGATATGCATTATTAAAAATAAACTAAATTAACATTAATGACAAAAACTAAATGTAAAAAAAACTGCATGAAAATTATATGCTAAAAGGAAGTGTATGAGAGTTTTATAACAAAGAGAATTTTAAAAGTTTAAAGAAAATTAAAGAAAAAGAAAAACATACTAAAATGAAAATGGTAGAAAATAATATTAAGCTATTGAAAAAGAAGAAAACCGAATTATTCATATTTTTTTATGCATTTTTATGATTTTTGGGTTTTAACAAAATGAAAAAAGAAAGGAAAACATTATAAAAGGAAAATTAATGTTAGCAAAAGAAGGTTTTGAAGAAGTTATTAATAAAAGAAAATCTAATTTATTCATATTTTATACTTGTAAAGAAAATAAAATAAAAATAAAATAAAATAAAAAAAATAAAACAAATAAAAGAGTTTTAATTTTATTAAAAAAGAAAATTATAATGTCATGTAAAGATGGAAGTTAGCTTAAAAGTCTTTTGTAATTTTTTAGATTTGATAGAATAAAGAATAATAAAGCTAGAAAAAGAAATAGAAAATAGAACTTTAAAAGAAAATAAATACTAACATTAAGAGAAAATAAATATTGAATGGAACTTTATAAGAAAATTATAGTTAATAAAGAGATTAAAATACTACATTATGAGTAGAATAATGTTAATAATAAAGCAATAAAAAAAATGAATGCTATAAAAGAAAATTACACTATTATAGAAAGAAAAAGTCAGGGAAGTAATATTAGGCTAGAAAGAAAATAAAACAAAGCATTAAATTAGAATTACAAGAAAAGAAAAATGAAGTGCTTAGTAAAAGAAATTAGACTAACTAATATGAAGAAAAAGAAAATGGATACTAGAACACTAAATTAAATGTTAATAAAAAAAACTAATGCTAGCAAAACAAAAGGAATTTAAAAAAAAAATCATTTAACTTAAATGTGAAAATGTAGTATTAATTACCACATTCACATAAATGTAGGTGCATTGTTATAACAATTAACAATATTATTAAATGGTAATTGTTAAAGAATATTAGCATCATTTAATGATTTAATAAACTTAATGTAAATAAGTAAAGAATTAAGACAAGTAAACTAAATAAGCAAAAAAAAAAGAAATTTAAATTTAAATATGAATGAAATAATTATAAACAATAAAAGACACACTAGAGATACAACAATTAATGTAACCCGGTCACTCCAAAAGAGAGAAAATGGAGTTAGAAGGACCGAGGATCAAAACAAGTTACCTAAATTGCCTGGGAATCCTCAAGTTGTGGAATGTGCTTCGGCGTACCAATCCTCGGGTGGAAATCTAAGCTAGGGTTGCAATGTAGGCGTTGAAGGCTCGGATCTCGGTTTCTCGGCAGGGGTTTGGCGTCGGAACTTGGGATCGCTCGGTATATCGACAAAGTTTCTCTCACTCAAAATTCATACTGAAAATATACGCTGGGGTACGGTATTTATAGAATTATTCAATCAATGAGATGTTGCCACGTTTTAAGACATGCCAGGTCATTTGGAGTTCGCGGCCGCCATAATGCAAGCTGGCGGCCGCGAGGTTGAAAAAGGTTCCACAATGTTCTATTGGCAGCCGCCACAATATGAGTTGGCGGCCACCACTTTTGGCTAGGGTTTCTAAGATGTTCTATTGACAGCCGCCACAATGAACATGGCGGTCGCCACTTCTGGCAATGACTTGGGTAACAAGTTATCGATGGTTCGGCACAATTTCATTGGTTTTGAAGGTTTTTGGATGGCTGAGTTTAAATACCGAGCTTGGATCACCTCTCGAGAATCGTACTGTGGCACTATTCCACCTGTTTTCATCATCGAATTCGCCTAAGATTAGGCAGGGTCAAATTGGGGTGTCTACAATTGCCCCTATTTGATATAACTTACATAGCAACGCATGACGCAAGTTATATCAAAGATCTAGAGATAACCTCCATTTGACCGAGCCGTCAATCTTAGGCCACACAAGCACACATATGATGTTGGTCGTACTCGACTTTTATCGAGTTGCCTACTAGTTCATGGGGCAAAATGCAATGATGATGAAAGTATGGTAAAATGCAATGCAAGTCAGTTTAAGGTCATGAGTAGTACCGACGAGTCAGACATCGAACTAATAAGTCGAGTTAAGACCTAAAAATTCGGGACGAGGTGCGGGGTTAGGATTGTTTGAAGCCAGATAAAAAATAATCAGAAGTTAAGTTATGGTTGGAAGAAAATGATTTATCGAGAAGAAAGATCGCGAATTGATAGGTCAATTTAAGAGCTACAAATTGAGGTACGAGGTAAAAATAATTAAAGCCGAGTTAAGGTTTACAATTAAATTTATCGGGGACGAATAACTACAGAAAGATGGGGTAGCAGAATTTTAAAGAAATTATTTTTTGAAAAACAAGGTTTGAAACTTGTTTAAAATATTTTTCGAAAATGAATAAAAAATAATACACACAATAAGAAAATTATTTATGTATTATTATTATTATTTTTCTTATATTTATTTATTTATTTATTATTATTTTTTTAAAAAAAATCATTTTTTCTAGTAAAATAGAGAAAATAATCTAAATAAACACATAAAATGAAAATAAAATGCATGCAAACAATAAAATAAACAAAAGTATACATCAAAAGCCCTAAATAGTCTTAAAACATCTGCAGTGACTGAAATGATCATTGACAGGCGCCGTTTTCCCTTCTGGCATGGCGGCCGCTGACACAAAACCCTTCGAACCTGGCGGCCGCTTGGTTAAAATCCTTTCAACATGGCATACGCCATGTGACTTTTCACGAACCTGGCAGACGCTATAATCAAAGTTGGCAGCCGCCACTTCCAAACGTGCATAATGGTCCGTGAGGCGCACGGGGTGAGTTCATTTCTCACGTCCTTACTCTCTCTCTAGCCTCCCAAACACTCTCAAACTTTCTCTCGCTATTTCTTGGTTCCACACTCTCTTTCACTCTTTCTTGCTTCCTTCGCAGGATGTTTACCCTTCTCTTCGTGATCCCGCTCCTTTTTATGGCGGGCCAGGGCCAGGGGGACGATGACTTAGGGGCACGGCAGGGTCCTACTGCTGCCGAGAGTTCCGCTATGGGGGCACTTAGGGATACGACTACTAGTCAACCCACCAGCAGTGTTTCTGCTACGCAGCATAGCGCCGCGATGGATGCTCTTTTGCACGAGGCAAAGCGTGCTTCCTGCCCGGCAGCCGAGGAGGAGGCACGGGCAGCTGCTGAGGCTACTGTAGAGGCTGCGGTGGCTGACTTTCTAGATCCAGACGCTGGAGAGGGTCACCAAGCACCTTTTGACCCACATACGTACGATCCAATCCCTCATCGCATAGTATCCCGTGGGATGAGACGCTACGATCCTTCTATGAATTCCATTACGGTTGACGTGTTACTACAGGAGCCCGACCATCACATTTCTCGTCAGCTACATTCGGTACGCTCTCTATCCTTATTATTTTAATACCAAAGCATGTTTATATCTCAAACATAGACGCATGCATAGGACCCCCATATGATGTGATTTGAGATGATGATGATGATTGATGATTTATTTTGAATGGTTTTGATGATGTGGATGATGATTTGATGGGATTTGATCTTAACTTTGGTACCTATGCAATGGAGATTAAAACAGTAGGGACAACTAGGGTTTGAACAAACAAAGGAATGGTCAATTATTTTAGTGAAAAAGCTTGGTTTTATTTTTGGAAACACATTTTGTTATTTAAAGGGGTAATTTTTATCTAAAACTTTTAAATTTAGAGGCAATTTTGTAAAAAATTTCTAAAGTTTGAGGAAAATTTGTCACTGACTCTAGAAGTTTAAAGGACATTTTCCAAAAAAAGTCTTAGAAAATTAAATTTTTCAAAAGGTCCCCGAAAACTTTAGAAAATCCTGTTATTTTTTAAAAATCCTAGAAATTTGGGGAGAAAATTTTTAGAAAATCTTAGAAATTTTGAAATTTTTTTTAGAAAATGTTAGAAAAACCTAGGATTTTGAGGAAATATTTTTAGAAAATTTTGAGGAAAATTTTTTAGAAAATGTTAGAAATGAGGAATTTTTAGAAAATGTTAGAAAAATCTAGGAATTTGAGGAAATTTTTTTAGAAAATGTTAGAATGTTAGAAATGAGGAATTTTTAGAAAATGTTAGAAAAATCTAGGATTTTGTAGAAAAACCTAGAATTTTGAGGATATTTAAAAAATGTTAGAAAAACCTAGGATTTTGAGGATTTTTAGAAAATGTTAGAAAAACATAGGATTTTGAGGAATTTTTTTTTTAAAGTTTAACACGAGTTGATAGAGGTTGGCCTGGCGTGCTAGGGTTTAGGATTTTTAGCTTTTAACTAGGACGTGCGAAATTGAAGGATTGCCACTTACACACGGACGTAGGGTCAGGGTGCCTAGTTTCCTAGGGCTTGAAAGAAACCGAAGGGTCGTCACTTAGACATGAACCTGGGGTTATGGTGCCTAGTTTCCTAGGGCTTGGCCTTCTGCCTTTTACCTACTTGATCTGTTTTTAATATATTCTGTATCTGTCTTCTCTTTACAGGCTGGTCACTATGTCAGAGGTTTCAGAGGATCTGCCTCTGGGAAGGTGTTGAAGTGGTATGATGCCGTCCTCGCTCCTAGCCGGGCCATTGTTAATGCTTTCGGCTTTGTTCGATTCATACCCCTGCTGGGTAGGATGAGCAATGACCAGGTCTGGTTGACAGCCCTGGCTGAGCGGTGGTGGGATACCACCAACACTTTCCACTTCACCACCTTCGAGGCTACTTGACACCTCTAGATTTTGCCTTGATTACCGGCATCCGGGTTGGTGGAGCGCCCATTACCTTCGGTCCTTCCATTGCTCGGTCTGCCGACGCGTTGCAGTATTTCCTTGGAGCCGTCCCTGCACAGATAGACAGCGACCGGGTTCAATACACCTGGTTCTTTGAGCGCTTTCGTCAGTTCCACTGCTTTGAGCTCCGCCACATCGAGTCGGTTACCCGGGGTTTTTTGATGTATATGTTTGGTGCCTCCCTATTTTCAAACAGGGAGAATACCATTCATCTGCATTACCTCGGTGCTCTTGCTCATTTGGATCGGGTTGCTTCATTTGACTTGGGAGGAGCTGCTCTTGCCACCCTCTATAGATTCATGCAGGCACTGACTCGGTTACCCCAGGAGCTCAGTATGGGGGATACTGGAGAGTCTGGGAGGTATGATTTAGCCTTCAGCTCATCTTTTTTTATTTTCCGTTATGCATTACCTGCTTGCTGACATCTTTTCCTTTGCAGTTTTGGACTTAGGAGTTCCTCGGGCTTCATGTCCCGACGAACTCGTCGGTAGATCCTCTAGTCATTCCCCGAGCAGCCCGGTGGTCCTGAGGGAAGAAGGCTGGGGGAAAGGACATCGATCAACTTCGGGTTTCATTGGATCGGTTGACTCCCGAATAGGTTTCATTTTAATGGTTTACTGCGCTGCTCTCTGTACTGTATATTGATCACTGTTTCTGTTCACTGCACTGTACACTGTTTCTGTTCACTGCACTGTACTGTATACTGATTACTGTGATGCATACTGATCACTCGTCGTGCACTGTACTATATTTTGAATCACTGTAGGTCCACTGGGACGTCTGGAGGGGAGTGGAGGATCGAGCCGGCACAGATCTGATGCGTAGCTGGGATATCACTTTTATGCGGATCCTGCTAGAGGGCCCATTCGGTAGGGAGTACTATCTTGGCGAGCGAGTGGTTTTCCAGTCACTCGGCCTTGATCACTTCAGGATACCAGTGGTCCCTCCAGTCCGTATGCACCGGACTGATCATTTAGGTCCCGTTGACTTGTTGCTGGAGATGGTGGGGACCCCAACTTCGGAGCTACTAGTGGCGAAGGGGGACTATGCTGCCTGGCCCCAGACACACCTGATGGGTCCTCTAGGTCCTAGCCCAGTTGCCCCTGGTGGTAGGAGGAGAGGACGAGTACCGAAGGTGGTCGATGCCGGTGCTGCCGCTGGAGCCGCTGCTGCTGCTCACCCTGGTCTGGCTGGTGCTGACGCAGGTGGGGATAGGGATGGGAGTGTCGAGATACCATGGACTATATTTTCCTTTGTTGATGGGTTTCCTTTCGACATTCCTATCCCGGTTCCTCCATCGCCGGAGTTCTAGCCAGTACACGCACAAGCTTGTTCTTTTGCGTTACCTCCTTTTCTGTATTTCCTTTACTTGTAGACTGCTCAGTTTTGTATTGTTTTTCCAAAGACAGATTAGGCTTGGCTGGATGGTATCATGCTAGTGATGAGCGGCCTGCGGACCCTTGTCCGCCAACAGGATGCTGCTCTGCGTGCAGCTGAGATTCCTTTTGTTCCTCGGCTAATGAGTGCTTGTCTTTTGATTTCTTCGCTTTCCTTTATACTGTTTTCTTATTTTCTTATCTCTTTTGACAGCCTCCTGTAGCTGCTACTGTTCCACCATCTTCTCCTGCTCCTATCCCGGTTCCAGTCCCTGCTCGAGGCCGTGGATCCCGCGCATCTTCCTGGGACTGCTCCAGAGGATCCGTCTCATATGCTCGGAGTCGATCCAGAGTCGTGCCTTCTTCCTTTTGCAGTGATGATGGGGATGACTTTGATAGACTTTTCGAGGATGATGGTTCAGAGGAGGCCGACCCTTCCCGCCGAGTCCGCTCGAGGCATACCTGAGAGAGAGCTTCCCCTCCCCCCTAGTTTTGTTTATTTCCTGACACATTACTTTTGACGGGCCTGCGTGCCCCAGCTGCTTGACATATTTTTATACATTTACTTGATCCATGGGCCTGCATGCCCCAGTTTATATTCTGATACACTGTTATTGCATTTTGGACTTTCGTCCCACTTTACTGCTTTATGCTCATTTGCTGTGTGATTCTCTCTTATTCACTGGTCAAACTGTCTTGTATGTACAACGCGAACGTCAACATTTTACATAATCCATAGAAATTTCAAATCGACTATACCCGCCATATTCCAACATGGCGGCCGCCACTATCAACATAGCGGTTTCCCCTTCAACATGGCGGTCACCACCTCCAACATGGCGGCTGCCTGGTCAAAGCGATGATGTCACTGTACTGTGCTTTTCCAAGTTGGTGGCCGCTTACTTCAAGGTGGCGGCCACCACAATGAGTGTGCCTTTTGCCTAATTTTTTTGGTTTCCTGCCTTATAAATACAGCCCCAGAGGCTCCCTTTTCTGTTGCTTAGTCTTAGATGGCTACCCCACTTTCTTCATGGATTGAGGCATTCTCCCACATCGAGTGTCTGAACTTTGCCCCATTTGGCCTTAACGCCCTTTTCTCATTAAGGACTGTGAAG
>JAULJZ010161354.1:0-26722 GCA_032270985.1 Heliamphora pulchella
GGGGGGGACGGTGGGGCAGTGGGTGTGGGTTTGAGGAGGGCGATTTTACGGGCGATTTTGGGGGTGAGACAGTGGTTTTTGAGTGCTCCGGGTGGTTTTCGTTAAAAATAAACAGAAATTTTAACTTTTGGACTAATTTGATATTAAAATCAAACCTGATGGGGTGTTACTGTAATTTTTAAAACTACAGGAGTGGTCAGTGTTTTTGTCAAAAACTAGAGGGGTGGTGGTCAGTGTAATTTACCATATTATCTATAATTTTTATCAATATTAGTCACTTAAATCTAAGAAACTTTTTTTGAAATATTCAAGTCTCCTCCCCACGCCCCGTTACTTCTTGATCTCACCCCGATCAAATCGGGAATGGGGAAGGAAAACCTCATCCCTTTCTCTGCCCTGTAGCATTGACATCACGTCTCATTGAGATGGTTCAAAAAAACTAAAGAGTCTCAACTAAAAGGTAAAAAAAAGGTCTAAAAATATGAAAGTTAGTAAAAATCACACAAATTAGCCCAAACGGGCCCAAAGAAAAATGATTCTTTCTTTTTTGGTACAAAATGTTTTTCTTTGTCTTTTAACATGTGAATTTATAGCATTATTATTGTTTTCTGAAAACATATATTGCATTAAAGAATAATTTGGTCAATTTACATGCTAAAAAAAGTGAGAATCATTTTTCTTTTACAAATATATATATTAATTATCTGGCATGATTTCTCACGGCATTTTTAAATACTAATTTGGATTTTGATTTAAAATTTCCAAGTTTTTAAATATAACGTGAATCGTATCTAATGCATGTGCCTAGCTAGACAACTTGTCCGAATGTTAGAATTGAACAAAAATTTGTGCCATTGGAAGAAGGGGGCAAATGTGGGAACATCTCTATTTGATGAACCATTTTAATAATACAGAAACTGTCGTGACCACGAGACACACGATCAAAAAGAAGATTTGATTTGGATTTTTTAGGAACAATTATCCCCTCATAAGGGGCGATCGACTATTGCCGTTAAATGTACATGTAATCGAAAAAGTAAAGTTTTCATAAAGTACTGGAAATATGCATAACTTTTACGAGTGAAATTGGTTATGAGATTCCTATAAGTATAGTCGAATTCAAGACGTGTAAGTAGGTCGGCATATGATGCCATTAGTGGTGCATCGACTAAACTTGATCTCAAGCAAGGAGCATGTTCAACCACGGTGCCATGTCATTAGGCTAACAAGCCACACGCTTCGTGGAAACATCTCTATTTGATGAGCCATTTTAGTAATACGGATGCTGTCGTGGCAATGAAATGCATAATTCAAAAAATAGAAGATTCGATTGGGATTTTTTTAGGAACAATGATTACCTTTCTTAAAAGTCAATGTTAAGGATGACAATTTGCTACATTTTGTTTTGTTCCCACGTTTTTATTTTGTCATGTATGATTTTTTTTTTTGTCTTTAAAGCAAATGGAGTGAGAAGAGTATTTGTTCATTCTGCTTTGTTTTCTCCCACCCTGCTATTGACTACATAAAATAAATATTTTTTAAATATCAATACATATAAAATTTATTTTTAAAAATTATAATAAGTCTAAAAATTAAAAATATTATATTTAATTCTTTTTTTTAATCTCTGTTTCTTATATTTTGTATTGTTAATTCTATTAATTCATCAACTACTAATATTTTACTTCTTATATTATCTATAATTCTTATTTGTGTCACGCTCGATCTAAAAATTCTAAAATTATCCATAAAATATCCTAGCTCCAGCCCTGCTCCCCAATACCTTTCAAATATTTCCCCCCGTTCTTACCTTTGATCGAATAGGAGATGAGAATAAGATACCTTATTTCCGCCTTGTCCTGCCTCATTGTCATCCATAATTGATATGATAGTATCTGTACCAAAAAAAACTGTGGCACTATATAATCGTGTCTCTTTAAGTAGGAAATGATTTTTTGTTTTTTAAGAATGGAAGATTACCCTATTTGATAACGTTTACAGTTTCTTTTATTTACAGTAAACAAAAAATATATATATTTTTTACTTTTCTAAAAAACAAAACAAAAAACACGTTTGGAAAATATATGTTTTTGTAAAATTCCTTCTTGAAACAAGTAATAGGTAGTAGGAGGAAGCCACCAATGGAAGGGGAGTTGGCCAAGAGCACTCTCGAAGGAGAGGATGACTATGGTAGCCGGATTTGGTTCTAGGCAATAGTGGCGTGAGGTGATCCAGTGTAAATAACCGATGGTGGTTTTGGAATGCTCAGAGTAAAAGAGTCCATAAAGATGGTTGCTAATGGCGGAAGGTAGTATAGAGATAGGCAAAGACGCTAAAAATGATAGTCGCAAGTGGAATGACACTGGTGGCAACAACGATGGGTAGAGGTGGTGACCGGGGAACGAAGGTGGTGACCAGTAGAGAAGATTGTAGGTGGTGTCGGCTAGTGGAGGAGGTGGCAACTTATGGGGAGAACTGGTGGGTGGAGATGGCGATCGGTTGGTGGAGGCGTAAGGTGGAGATGGTGACAGTAGGTTGAATGGGTTAAGTGGAGTGGTGATCGATGAGTAGAAGTGGTGATCGAATAAGTTGGTCAATGGTGGTGGCGATGATAGTGACTACCAACGGTAAATAGAGGCGGCAATCGATGAGGGAGGTGGTGGCGGGTTGTGGGAGGTGGTTGGTGGAGTTGGGGCCCGGATTAGGGAGGTGGTAGTCAGAGATGATGGTAGGACATGGTAGTCAGAGGTATTTGCCTGTGATGATAGCAACAGGTAATGATAGTCGAAAGTAATGAAGGAGAGAGAGGAGGAACTAATAAAATATTCGAAAAATTAGTTTTAGGTCCTTAAAGTAGCGGCAATTTTATTTTTTATTCACCAATAAAATTTTTAACGCGCGAGATCCAGTTTTAATACGCGAGATCCAATTAGACCCTAGAACAAATAAATTTATTTGTGCATTTTTAAAACATGTATAAAATATACAAATAAATTTATCTGTCTTGCATAAATAAGCATACAGATAAATTTATCTGTGTACTTTATACGTGTTTTGAAAAAGTACACAGATAAATTTATCTATCTTGTATAAATAAGCATACAGATAAATTTATTTATGTGCTTTATACGTGTTTTAAAAAGGCACAGTGTTCTTTATACAGATAAATTTATTTGTCTGGTTATTTATACAAGACAGATAAATTTATCTGTGTATTTAATACATATTTTAAAAATACACAGATAAATTTATCTGTATAATAAATTTATCTGTATAAAGAATACAGATAAATTTATTTGTCTTGTATAAAATAAGACGACAGATAAATTTATCTGTATGCATTACATATAAACTTATTTGTTTGTGTTAAATTTATCTGTATTGTAGGCGATGGAACCTTATGCGTTAAAAATTTTGTTGATGGATCTTGCGCGTTAAAACTTATTTTTTTGGACCTTTGGCTGAAAGCCCCTAAAATATTTGCAAAATAAGTGAATATATTTTTTTTGTTTACAATAATTTTGAATTTTTTTTAAATTGTTTATATTTTTTAAAAATAAAATAATTATCAAACTTGTTTTTATTTATAGTTTACAAAAACTTTAAAAATAAAAATAAAAATAAAAATAAAAATAGTAAACATAAACCTTACAAAACAGGTCAGTAATCGAAAAAACTAGGCTTACTCTAGCCAAGAAAAATTATGTGGGTTAAAACTGCCATATTAGCATGTTGAGGTACCGTAGTGATAGAACTATAGTATTTGATGGGAGTCAAAAATGAAAATTTTGGATAATTCTTAAAAATTAATTATTTTTAAAAAATTATAAAATAATTTTAAAAATTAGAAAGCTAAGCACAAGAAATTAGTAAGAAAAAAAAATCAAAAACTCCGTGATAGAATTCAAATATTAGTCAAATAGCCATAATGTCATTATTAACGTAGACGGAATAGAGCTTGTACAGGAGGAGCAGATTGTCAATAGAACTAAATTACATAAAATAGTTTGTTGAGAGGTGAAGATATTAGTGATTTCGTTAGGGTTTTAGTGGTTTTTGAAATTTGATATATTATAATGACAACCTTTGAATATTATTTCATCTATTTTTTTTAGGTGAAAAATGTGACATTATACAAGGTATTAATTGCTATATTTAATAAGTTACATGTAAATTCATACTTACAAGGTGGAAAAATTATTAAATACTCTTACAGTACTATGTAAGCGATTTCACATGGTATTCTTGACAAATAAACGATCGCAACCTATACAATGTAAGTCATTATTTGGCTCTTAATCACCTAATAAAGGTGAGTCATCATGTCTTTACCGTAAAATTTGTCGATATCATATTAGATGGGAGTACCATGTGGACTTGCCACATAGTACTCTGGGAGTACCGAATAATTACTCTATAAGGTGTCATATGAAATGGTACTCAAATTTAGTTATTATAGCATTATGATAAACAAAATTATAAGATATCTATACATAAATTATACAAATATTTTTAAAAGAATTAGGGAGGGGGTGACTCTTAGCCGATCTCTACGTAGTTTTTCCCTGGTCCCTTGAGATAGTGTGCTCAAACTTTAAGGAAGTGTGAAGAAGTCTCGGGCGAACAGATAAATCTAAACAAATCAGTCATCTCTTTCAGCAAAAATGCGTTAGCCATATGTGCGTTAGACATAAAAAATTTGTTGAGGATCAACATAGTGGATGAACAAGGGAAGTACCTAAGGTTGCCAACTATGTTTGGTAGATCGAAGAAGGAAATATTTAGAATTATCAAAGACATAGTTTGGACACTAATTCAAGGATTGGGGGAAAAAGCTTCTCTCTCAAGCTGGGAATGAAGTATTGATAAAGGCGGTAGCCCAAGCAATCCCAACATGCACCATGTTAGTCTTCAAAATACCTTCGACCTTTTGCGATGAGCTATCAGCGTTGATAGCCAGATACTGGTGGGGGGGTTAGATAAAGCAAGGAAGATACATTGGAAGAGATGGAAGGTGTTGTGCAAAAGCAAATTCTTAAGGGGAATAGGGTTTAAAAATCTTGAGAGGTTCAATCTAACTATGTTGGCCAAGCAAGGTTCGGGAATTTTAAACAATCCAAACTCCATGATGGTGCGCATCTTAAATGCAAAATACTTTCCAGACGGTTCATTCTTAGAGGCGAAAGCAAGCCCTAACTCCTCCTACACATGGAAAAATATTTTACAAGGAAGGAAAATTTTGCTAAAGTGGGTAGGTGGAGAGTCGGTAATGGAGAGAAGATCAGAGTATGGTAAGACAAATGGATACCAAGGGGACCAACCTTTTTAGTCATTAGTCCACAAAGGATATCTACCAGCGAACTCAAAGTTGCCAATTTAATTCAGGGAAGAGAGAGATGCTAGAACATGGATCGTCTTCAACAATTGTTCCTCCCCTTCGAATGTGACACGATTAGTGCAATCCCATTTAGCTCAAGGGGAACGAAAGACAAAATCATTTGGCATTACACAAAAATCGAAACTTACATGGTTAATTTAGGATATCAAATAGTTGTTGAGCTATTAAATGAACAAGCTAGATGTTTTGATTCTCTACAAGCACGGGCTGTATAGAAGGGTATTTGGTCAACAAATGTAAAAACTTGTAGGCTAGGTGAATATTCCAGACCAACGGATCTGGTGGTCGACAATCGTTCAAATTTGGTAAAGGTTTTCGCCTACTAATAATTTGTGCTTAACTTTTTAGGCCGCGTTATTAGACTATTTATTCAAGTTATTAGGTCAGTAGTTCACTTGGGTCATTATACCAATCGTCTAGATGCTCGTCTGAACGAAATGTTTCTGCCTATATCTGTCTGGATGCTCGTCCAAACAAAATCTTCTCGGTACCTGACTTCATCCAGACACTCGTCCGGACGAAATTGTTTAGAATGTCTTTTTACTCTTTTCTCCCGCTTTTGGACTATTTTTCACCTTCTAAAAGCAAATTATTTAACATAAAATCAACGATTATACCTCTGTAAATTGTCAAATTTGAATGACGCATTTAAATACCGATCAATCACCAATCCCCAAACACAAACGGAGGCAAAAATCCATGCACAAAAATAGAGAAAATAATCAACACTGAAGATTTACGTGGTTCGACCCACACTAACCGACCTCCACGAGTGAGAGAGCAAATATTTCACTACGTCGTATATGAAAGAGTACAACCACTCTCTACTTTATATATCAAACATAGTTTCTATGTCCCACCGATGTGGGATGAAATATCATAATATCCCTCGCTTAAATACGTGACACCCTCGTCGGGTGGTCCAAGTTCTTCCCCCTATTGGGATGTAGATAACAGCTCATTAGTTGAAATAGAACAGCCTATAAGCGTGCACAAGATATACAACATCGAGACCTATACTCCTTTTCAAAGTCTCTACTCCTCTATCTACACCACCATAGAACCCTATATGAGAACCAGGGTTGGCTTTAATACCATTTGCAATGATTCAAGTGAACCACTGACCCAATAACTTAAATAAAGAGCTTAACAACACAACTCAAAAGATTAAGCCCGAGTTATTATAAGTAGCCCAAAAGTTTTTTTACATACCAGATAGTTTCTATCTCTCACCGATGTAGGATAAGATAATATAATCTGTCATATTAGTCTCATTGCCTAGAGCTTTCTTGTGAACATCCAACAATTGTTGCTCTTGTATTTTGCTGGCATCCTACACACCATCTGATTTGCTCACCTACGCACATGTGTAAGCTTATTGCTTCCGTGTATCGCTGCGCTTATTACATGCGCCCCTCCGCAATTGTTGTTCACCCTGATCACCATTTTTCTTTGTCAGTGTATATTGCCTACCTATACTAGTCTTCTGATGTCTAGTAGTAGCTCCAATAGTCACAACACTCCTACGAGCCTGTATAGGTTGGCAACCATTTGTCACTGCAGTACATCCATGTTCCCTTTTGAAACCCAACGAAATCCACCTCCGGATGAGAACTTGCAGCCTCTAGAACCCAACATCTCTAGAGAAATCAAGTTCTTCCTTAAATTTGACACATGTCCTACCCCAGTCAAAATGAAAACAATCCCATCATATTTACAAAATAGCATTATCCTAATTCCAACAACTATACTCACTGTATTGTTAGCCATCTTGACAGTACCTCCATCGCATGAATACTTATCAAAATATTTTCTAATTGCACACATGTGGAACGACCATACTGAATCTAATATCCAATCTGATTTTTTTGTATAAGCACATCTAGTTCTTCATGATTGGAACCCTCTACAACCGTAGTTTTTTATGATTGTTCGTTCCCTTTGTACGCTTTGTACATCGAACAATTCCTCTTTAGATAATTTTTCTTGTCACAATAATAGCACGTCACTTTTTAACCTCTCGACTTCGAACAAACTTTCTTCTTGGACCCCCTATCTCACTGTCATCCTTCCTCTAACTTTCCCACTACTTGATGCAAACATGATTCCATCCCCCAATGATACGTCACTCTCTTTTTTCTTTAACATTTCATTAGTGTAGTCCTCAAATGCTTGTATAATGAAGGTAAGAAAATCAAGAGGAGAATTGTGACATCTCGAATTTTGTAATGAAAAAAAAATTAATTAATCAATTAATGGTCTTAATTGTAAAAAAGAATATATATATATATATAGAGAGAGAGAGAGAGAGAAAAAGAGAGAGAGAGAGAATGTTAGAATTTTGAAATCGTATTGATAAGATAGAATAGAGTGTTAAAATTGTGAGGAGGATAAAACTATCACAGAAAAAAAAATGATATGGATAAACATAAAAGATTTAGAGATAGAGTAAAATAATGGCTTAGGTAACCATGTGATTAACAAAAATAAAAGCATTTTTTTTATAATTTATAAATAGAAAAGTAGTATTTTCTTCAGGTAGAATACAAAAGGACCGTTTGAAGGTGGAGCGGCAATAAATAAGAGTTTTACAATTTTTTCGCTATTTCATTATTACTCACTCCGGTTAGCATATTTTACTTTCTCATCTTCTTTTCTTTCCTTTTTTTTCCCCTTTTTCCTAAGTTAAATTTTGCTGAGAATTAAATCAGTTGAGTGTTTGGCATCCATGAAAATAATACATAGCCATAGGTTACATCTCAAATAATAAATACATCTAGTTAATTACATTCTTAAAAAATGCATTAAATGGAACAAGTTTCAAGTTTCTCCATAAATCTTCCTTCTTCCCTATGTAAAAGGGAAACATAGTATTTATGGACAAATTCTTCATTTATTATTTTCTTTTTATTTTTCTATTTATTATGTTTTACATAAAACTAGAGTAATAAGATTTTGAAAAACACTATATATATAGATATGTGGATGAGTATATGTATATATATGTATATATGTGTGTGTATATATACATATATGTATGTAATAATAAAATAAGAATAAGAAAAAAAGAAACAGAAAGGATCTAGGAATAAAAAAACTAGAGAGAGAATTCATTACAAGTTACGGAGAGAGAGATAGTTGAAAGTAATTAGTAAGAGAGAGAGATAATTAAAAACAATAGTTTGGAGAGAGACAGTGTGTGAATTCATTGAAAACAATTAGTACGGAGAGAGTGAATTTATTACAAATTACAGAGAGTAAATTTATAACACGTTTTAAAAACACACACATATATATATATATATATATATGACAAGATGTGTGTGAGAGAGAGATTACAATGTGATTTTATTACAAGCAAATTTATATATATAGAGAGAGATATTTAAGTTGGGATTTGTGCAAGTATGGAGAGAGAGAGGAATCAGCATTTAATATACTTAATACATATAAACATATATATAGTTGGGTGTTGCAAGTCTGGTGAGAGAGAGAGAGATTTTGAGCAGAAAAAAAGAATCTCTTTATATATTGATTGGACGGCAAACAAAGCTTATTTATGGCAAAATTTTATACGTACATTCTTGGTATGTGTTTCTTGCTGTTTATGTATGTGATTCTTGCTATTTATTGACGTCGTTAGTTGATAAGTTAGGTAACTCTTGTTGATTTATTAAATGACTCTTTAGGTGGGAATGGTGATTTTGAAAGAAAAAATTGATTTGAATGGCGATTTTAGGGTGGGAATGATAATTTTCGTTAAATTTTAACGAAAATTTTAACAGTTAGGATGGAATTGATATTAAAATTAAATTTCAAGGGAGATTAATGTGATTTCAAAGACCACAGAAAAAATCCTTATAATAAACTTAAATCTCAGGAGAAGTATGTGTAATTATCCCTTTAAAAAACATTTACATTGGGTTTGTTATACATTTTATAACAAAATGTATAACAATAGCTTTACGTTTAGCAATTTATTGTAAGATGAATTTATAACAATAGATATTATAACGATAGCTTTACGTGTAACTAATCATATTTTTAAGGTGAATTTATTATACGATTTAATCACGACTGGTCAGTTACTATCACATCTCAATTGCTAACCCATTTTCTACATCTATTCTCATTCTTTCTTCTTCCTAAAATTAATTAGATCCAAGCTTTTTACTTAAACAAACAATTGAATGCACACTGCAATGCACAAGTTCCTCTCTACCAATTTATTATTTCTATTTATTTCTTCAAATTTTGTTTTTTTTGCCGTTTGGTGTTTAGTTCTCCTTAGATTTTAGTTATTTTTGTTTCTCTTTTGCTCTCACTCTTTATGATGTGATTTGCAGATTATATATAAAAAGAAAGAAGACCCCATAGCACTCAAAGCGGAGGGAGAGAGAGATTTGATAATATATATTTGTAGATAATATATATGTAGATGTGTTGTGTATATATATATATATATATATGTTAAATTAATTAAATTTAAACAATATTCAATTAATTAATAGTGAAAACTTGGCACAATTATTATAATATTATTATTTGAGTGAAGTTCGAGATTAGTAATTGTCTTGATATAATTAAATATTAAATATTAAATATAAATAAATAAATATATTGAAAGGAAATAGAAAATAATAAAAACATAGTAAGTTAAGAAAAATATATAATCAATGGTAAAACTAAACTCGGATATTATAATATTTTAGTATGTTATGAATTAAATGTAAATTGGAATAACTAATTGTGTTAGTTAGATTAAATACTTTATATTAAATAAAATAAATATAAAATATTAAAATGTACTAAATAATAATAGAAGAAAATTAGTACGAACGAAATATTAATGGGGGGTTGGCTTAGTATTTAAATATTGTCTAAATTGAGCGTTAACTAATAGTAGTTCTTTATATTTGCATATATAATCCTGGGTGATGTCGGTTCTTAAATCATTCTGTTTGCAGTGCATAATTTACTGTTGAACTTCAAGTGAGTGGTTTAGCGTATCACGTATTTTCTAAAATTGCTCCCGTTTCTAAATGATTTTTTAAAAACAAAAGAATTTTTTTAAAAAAATTATATAAAAATATATAAATGTTTGCGATGCAAATTTCATGACATGAAAATTGTTTTTGACTCATTCATGTGTTATATGGAGTTTTGTGTACATATTTATATAGTGTGACTTATGAGATTATATTTTGGAATCATGTTAAAAGTCTAGGAACACGTCTTTTACGGAGGTAACTCTAGTCGTTAAGGAACATGCTGGATCTTGTGCTCATGGTGACTCTAGTGGTTAACGGTTTAAAATACATCCTAGATGTTTTCTAGTGACCTAAATTAGATTATCTAAGAAAAGATATTCGGGTTCCACCCCGTGGTAATTCTAAATTCGATGTTGAATCTAATTGGCCGAAAATGCCCTGAGCTTATTTATATTTAATACTAATTATTTATTTTATTATGGTTCTTACCAATTATAGATGATCATGTTATAATCGAAATTGTAATGTTAATTATTATGATGAAACTTGATACTCTGACTACTCATTACAAACTTTGAGATTGTATGAATTTATTCACAAATTGTGTTTAACAAAAAAAATGTGAATTTAACAAAAAAAAAAGAAAGAAAAGGAAATTTTTATACTATCACATATATTGCAATATATGCTATGATTACGTTTCGATTATAGATATTTTGAATAACCTGTTTCATATATTTACCATTCATCGAGCCGTCTACTGATGTTGTTCTTAACATTTTCAGTTGATTAGTTAATATTGCTAGTAGTGAACTCTGTGATATCTTGGAACCCAACTTTAACGACCTCTTAGGAGTTTTACTTATTTTTGCATTTTATTTTCAATCAATATCGTTTGTTTGACTAGTTGATTATTGCTTAACTCGTGCATAGAAATTAGTGGGCTATTATGACCCACATTAACTTTGTTTTGAATTGAATCTCAACTTATTTAATTTAAGCATTTTTCGGTGCTTCACGTATATATATTGGTATTTCTTTTGATTAGTAAGCTTACGTGGCCTATTGGGCCAAAACCCATAGTTCACAATCGGTCATGTTTTTAAATTTGGGGCGTGACAAAAATTGTTTTATCCTCGTTCTCAATCTTTGCGCCGATAGAATCCAATTTCCTTAGCATCCCGTTGAACTTGTCAAATGCTCTATAAAGTTCCCTTCTTCTGTCATCTGAAATACATATAGTTGTTTCTTTGAAGACAATCAATTCATCAATGTCTTGAATTTGTAATTGCTCTATAACTTAGCCCAAAATTCTGCCGAGATGCTTTCGTTTATGACTTCCCGAAGAGTATTATTACCGAGATACAACTTAATCGTCAGTCCCGCATCTCTTTCCACTCTACATTTTTCATCGTTTTTGATTTTTGAAACTTTTTCCTAAGAGTCTTGACCAGTCCTTATTGCCATTAGCTTTGAATATAACAATTCACCATAATCTGAACTCGTCAAAATACCAGATATGTGTAAACCTTGTCCCATGCAGCTTAAATCGCATCTGATTGCACTTGATTACTCTTGATTGCCTTTAATCACACCTGATCAATCTCAATCTATGCCGATCTATCCAATTTAATCAAACAGTGCAAAAACTAAAATCTAACCATACTGATGAGTCCGCAGTTATAAAAAAAACCTTGAAAAACACTTTCTCTTTAAACTATTCTATTATACATACGATTTGATATAACAAAATAATTATAAGCCATTGATTTCAAAACTGTGACCACACTTGATCAAAACTCCTTCAATCAAATCCCAAACCCAATCATCACCACCATGCTAGGATTCAATTTAATTTGAAGCAAACGGAAAAGAAAATGCAATGCGCCACATAAAACTTCACCATTTTTTAGAGATTAATTAAGTGTACAGGTCATGCATTGATGATCGATCAACAAAGCAACTTGGATACAACTCCTTTCTGTTTTATATAAAAAATGACTAATCTACCTTGAAACATTGCAGAACACAAATTCCTAAATAGGTTACTATGGAGCTTGTGAACCCCTTGGGGGCTTTTGCAATTTTGTTGTAGTGATTGACTATGATGCCTCCTTTTGACTACGATTCCTGTGTTTGGTGGAATTCCCTCAAATGACTGGTTGATAATGAGATTTTTTTCAATGTCTCCTTTTGATAACCATTTTGAGCATTTGATGGGATTTCCTCCAAACTCAATTCCATCGACAGACCGAGATTGTTGTGATGAGAGACTAAAATGAACCAGCAACTTTTCTGAACCTACGGATTTAAATAGGTTTCCCAACCATCCTTCTCTAGCTTCTCTGCCTTCACCAGGACATCATTTTTGGTGTCTTCTAGGTATTGGGACATTCTGCAGACACAGATAGAGATGCCCACAACCCGCTACAGTAATTTTATCAGCAAAAAATTATGCGTATGTGCAAGCTAGCTTTCCCCATCTTGCTTGCTTTAAGTTGAGCTTTTTGCTCTTTCGATTTTTTATTTTTAAGCCAAATAAACAAAAAACTAGTTTGCACGTACGGTAGTTTAAACAAAGGGTAGATTTTTGACTGTTGACTTTTAAAAAACTTAAAGCAAAAAGGCAATGAGCCAAACAAGACACTGAAGAGAGGGAATTAATAAATAACAACGATGACAATGACGATGACGACAATAATAGCAAGTGTAATATGTGGAGAGAGAGAGAGAGAGAGACCAACCTTGCCTGTAGATCAGCATCACCAACCCCCAACATCCTTACTGCCAGCAAACCTGCATTAGTGGCATTGTTTATTGCAATAGTTGCAACAGGAACTCCCCTTGGCATCTGCATGTTGAAAACAAAAAACCACACTTTGAAGGGAATTTAATTAATATATTCAAGTTTTTTATAAGTAAATAATATTACACAAAAGGGCATTAAGAAAACGCAATCCGTATAAGGGGAAAATTAATATGAGAAATGAAAATCAAGAAAGCAATACAATTTACAAGTACCGGGTATTGTATGAAAGGATGAGAGGGCCCAAAAGGTATTTGAACCTACATAGCAAAAAGGGAGATCCCCTTCCGCGCGTGTTCACATTGTGCAGAATCATGGAAAGCAGTTGTGGCAAATAGTGATTAGTCAGCCCCCAGACTCCACATGTTAAATAGAGTAATTAACAAAGTAAAGATCAAGATTAAAAAAATAAAAAAGGACATAGCCTGCCAATACTGTTTAACGGTTGTGGTGTTCAGGGAAATTTTGTAAGCCATAGACCGTGAACTTAACACAACTTTTATTTCCATCTCCCCCAATAGTATCCAGTCTCTATGTAATGATGCCTCCAATCAAAAAGATTTATATCAAGATCCTACTCGATCCCCTCCATTTCAATTAATCAACAATGACTCGGGCACATTAGCGACATGATTCCAGTATTCCTTTACCCAGGTACTTCTAGAAAAGATGGGAAAAGCATACCTGCACAATTGACAGGAGAGAATCAAGTCCATCCAGTGCTGAGGCGCGTACAGGAACACCAATAACAGGCAAGGGTGTCAATGCAGCTACCATGCCTAAACAAGGAGAAGAGCAGATTAGTGCTCATCTGGCATTTCAAGAATTATTTAATGAGCATGTATGTATTAGAAAATACTAACCTGGCAAGTGGGCAGCCCCACCAGCACCGGCAATGATGATCTGAATCCCTCGCTCCACAGCAGACAAAGCATAAGAAAACATGATTTCAGGGGTCCGGTGTGCTGACACTATTCTAACCTGCACAACTTAATTCATCAGTACAATTGTTATTTACAGGTAACATGTTTAATTATGATTAGAAAAAAGCACCAAACAAAAACCCAAATGAATGAAAAAGTGACCTCATAAGGAACGCTAAACAGATTCAAAACCCTTGCTGCATCCTTCATAACAGGAAGATCTGAATCAGAACCCATAATGATCCCAACACGTGGTGTTACTGCCAAGCAAATAACAGAGAGTAGCATGAATGCAAACTTCATGTATCACAAGGATTAAGGCAGACAATCTGACTGAAACGAGGAAGAAGAGAAAAATGCTGGCAGCAGCTTTGGTTTTTAAATTTCTTTTTGGTATTCATCGCTTTTAAGTACTCGGGGGTTACCTTAATCCTAGGGCAGAGGCTTTTTGGGTGCCCTTTTTAGAAAAAGGTTGGTAAGAAATTGGAGGGAAGGCAAAGAACTTTGCTTTCTAGATGAGGAATGTACACTTTAGTGCAATCTGTTTTGTAGAATATCCATATTTATTATTTCTCTGTTCAAGATTCTGATTTCGATAGCCAATAAAATTGAGAAAATGATGGAGGATTTCTTGTGGGAAGGTATGAAAAGAAAGATCATTCCATGAGTTGGATGGAAAACCTTGGCATATTGCAAGCTTTATAAAGGTATCACGGTCTAGCTATAGGAAACGATGTGGAAAAGAATATGGCTCTTTCTGAGAAGTGATTGTGGAGATTGCCTATCGAGCGGGATTCGGTATGCCATTCCATCATTAAGAGTAAACATGGGGTCCAGCCTAATGGACGGGGTTCTCTTATGATTAATTGGGGTAATTGTCAAGCTCCTTGGAAACCCATTTCTCATATCATGCCATTGTATTCCCATTTCTCATCTTTTAAAGTGGAGAACGGTGAATCCATTATGGTTTGGGAAGATGTTTGCATGGGTGATTCTTCATTTGACGTCATGTTTTCACATTTGCATAATTTGGCTTGTCTTCATAATGTTTCCATCACTACAATGGCATTATCCAACTTTGCTCCAATCTCTTGGATTTTTAACTTCTTTAGAAACCTTAATGATCATGAAGTAAATGAATTGACTTCTTTGCCCTCAATGGTGTATTACATGCAGAAAGAATGTGGAGCCATTAGATCATTTATTTTTGCATCGTCTAATGGTTTTGACGTTATGGCACTAACTATTTCAACTGGAGAATATTTGTTGGGTGGCTCGAACTACTTGTTCTCAATTGCTTTTGATTGATTTTAGGGGCTTGGAACAAAAGAAGAAAATAGTGTTGTGGGATTGTCTTTTCGTCCATATTGTGGGTTATTTGGTTAGAGCATAATAATAGAATTATTTAGGACAATTTCAGGATATTGATTCCCTATCGAGGAGAGTGTTATTTGTTAACTTTCTAGATGTGGGTATCCTTGCCATTTGGAAGAAAATCTATTTTTAATTTTTACAAAGTGGAGAATGATATGTGCCGACCACAACTAGTTGAGACATACAAGGCTTGGTTTGGTTTGAAGAACAATATGTGAAACGTAGTTTAGCAATTGTGTTATTTTGGTACTTCTTTGGTGGATTGTTGGTTCACCACTTTCTGTACTTTCCTTATTTATTCAAATGCTGGTGCAAATCCAGATCTCAAGTTCATCTAATCACCAAAAGTATTTATCTTCTGTTACACAAGTTCCAATCTTGGGATCCAGGGACACAGAAAGTTAGTAGTGATTAGTGTCTGTATATTTTTCCTATCTTCCTAAGTGCTACTCCAAAATAAACTCCTCTTTGACAACTCACATATTTGTGCGAAAATGAGTACCTATGGGACTTTGAGTAGGCATGTGTTTGGCTTCTCATTCCTCATTTATAGTTTATACAATTTCTGGGATAGTGCTGCGTAGTAGGCATAGCAGGCATGTATCACACATCCATAGTATGTTATTTCAGAGCGATGCAGACACATCAGCCAAACAGAAGTTCCATACTTTCAGAAACCACCAGTACAATCTCAACAGTTGTATAACAATTGATGTCTCAATCTCTCAGAGACATTAACAGATCCAAAAAAAATAAAAGAGAGTTTTAGGAAATGAATTTGAAATTCGAGTAGGACATTTTAATCGAACTATGACGATTATGCATTTGTAGACAATGGCATAATAATTTAACAACTGCAACTGCCTATCTTCATATCCAATGTCAGATTAAAATTGACTGAGACATACTACTAAATATCTGTCCATGCAACTGACCTGAAGTATGCTGATCCAAAATTTCTTCATTCAGCATCGATTTTAGCCGCGCTTCCACAATGCCCATAGAAGGGCCAACAATGGTGATGTGACCCATCTTACGTTGTTTTCGCATTTCTTCAATATCATCAGAATATTGCAAGATAGTATTACAAGAAAAGAACCACCACAGCATGATAAACATGAACATTAGTAGTTCTGCATAATCTAACCTGGCTTATCATACCAATGAACAGTTGCCCCTGAAACACCTAATGCCCTTCCAATTAGTTGATGAGCCAGAAGGAAACCTGGCTCTCCCTGGATGCATAATAACAGGTAGCATAACAAGTCTGATTAGGTGTTATATCTTCTAAAAGCATTATAATTAAAACATAAAGCACGATGGATGCTTCACAGGTTATTAAATAATAAATTAAAAAATACACATATATGTAAGTAATTTAAGGTGAACCAGAAAATGAACAAGACAGCCAAGTGACACAGATACAATAAAACGCTAGAAGGGTGGCACACACGTGTGTGTGGTAATTTTCAAAATTTTGAAAAACTTATTTGAAGTAGTTAATTTTAAAATTTTAAATTTTTCTTTAATAGTAATACATTCAATATTTTAGGACAATATGGGAAATGAAAAATCTACAGAACTTAAGGAGACACCAATTGGTGTTCACCCTTTATATAGTAGAATAGATAGTAGATGGTTAACAACACAGGTTCTGGCCAATGCTTTTCCTCCGTATGTTGTCATAAAGCTTCATGCTCCAAAGATTAGTAGTTGGTATTGGTCCACTTGTACGTTGAGGCATTGTGCCACTGAAACTAACATGTAGTTCAATTCTATAATGTCATTGACTTTTTAAAGTCAATGCATACATTGGGGAAAAAATAAAAACAAAAGAAAAATTGACAGAAGGGTAATCCCAAAACAAACAAACAAAAAAGCCATATGATATTTTGATTTTGGACATTATGCCATTTCTCACTATCATGTCTTTCTACCCTTTCTTTTGTACTTGTATTTCATTAAGTAATAAATCACAAGATTCTTCTGAAAAGTCAATGTACATAACATCTCAGAAGACCACCTTTCATCTTGAGCCTTGATAATTCATCCTGTTAAATTTACATCATATTCTGCATTATGCCCCTTATGTATTCAATGTTTAATCATTTGCCATATTCTGGTATTTCTTGTATAGCACTTCAAACAAGAATTCCTAAATCTTTTCTAAATGCATCGTCAATTTTATAATACAATAAAAGTAAAATCTAAGGCTATCTAAGGAAGCTATCTTCCAGATATAATTTATTATTTTGTTACAAGTCGGCTCTGGAAATTCGTTTCCAATAACAATTATAAAGACAGAAAATAGAAACGAAAAGATTTTTCACCTCGTCTTCACCCAGTATATTGTACATAACAGCAGCTGGGGTTTTCATTGATGGGTCACCTAGTTGAAGACCAACAACTGCCCGCAAATGCTGCTCAAATTGTGAAGTGAAGCAAGATTCAATTGTATGATGCCCACTATTGTGAGGTCTAGGAGCTACTTCATTTAGCAAAATCTGAGCAAAAGTGAACATAAGATGGAGAGTTAACACCTGCATTTGTTTTTCGGGCAGATGAAACCAAGTAGTCAAGGAAGTGTCTCACAAAAAAATGCACAAACAATTGAAAGAAGATAACACAACCTGACCATCCTCTGTCAAAAACAACTCCACTGCAAAGACACCGGCACCTTCTAATGAACTAACAGCTTCAAAGGCAACATCAGTAGCAAGTTTCCTGATCTTCCATGGAACATTAGCAGGTGCCTTAACGATGTGACAAATGTTTTCCCTGTCAAAACATATACACAAGTAAATGGATTATATTCACTGATTAGAGAGATCACAACAAAATATACGCATTAACAAAATAATGCTATCAGACGTTTTTAAAAAAAAAAGCAACACAAGGCTATTTAAACTACCGAAGTTGACATATTTACCTGTGAATAGTTTCAACAACTGGATAGCACAGGATAGAATTATCTCGTCCTCTAGCTACATTGACAGCTAATTCCTAAAACAAATAGGAAAATGGATTTTAGTAATTCTATGGCCCTGAAATCGTACCTTAAATTAATAACAAGAGTAAATGTTGCAGAAACACTAGTAAATAGATATATATTCCGCCAGCCAAAAAATAATCCCAAAAGAAAACACAGAAGGGGGAACACATTGCATTAGGTTAAAGCATAACTCCTACAGGACCCAAGTCTCAGGCTGTCTAAAATGATGGAACTGGCAGATGGCATTGCTACATCATTCCCATGGAAGAAAAAGCCAAAAAGAATGTGGATCCCACTATAGAGCAATAAACCAAAAATATATTATATTGTCAAAAGCATTTTCCAGCTTCAAAATGGACCTGGGAGGCTCTGGCAGTTTCAGAATTTCCAAGCTTCCCGTGCAAATGAACTAGTATATCTAAGATTGGTTTGGAGCTAGTAATAGGTGACTACAATGGAAATATTGATGATCCCTGTAATTATTCCTTTAAGTTAAAATGACTCAATTTCCCTCCCAATATTAATTAAATGAACACAACCAAAGAGTGTAATAGTCTGAGCACAGGTGTGTCTCAGCTTTGTCAAGTATACAAATACTTAAAAGCACAGAGGTAAATTATGTAATTGCCCAGCTGATAGACATCAAGCGCAAGTTTCAACAATAAAAGGAAGATGTAGATGTCATATGATGAATTGTCCAAAGTTAATTGAACATAGTCGAAGTTACCTTCACAAACGGTGCCCATTTCTCAACATATAACCCACGAGCATATCCTCCAAGGGCTGCAAAGAGAATGACCTTGAAAGTCAGAGAAAGTGGAAGCAATCCATCCAATAGAACAGTTGATAAAGGTGAGTTTTTGTTCCCGCATGTATGGCAATGGTGTCATATTCCATTCGAGCAAAGGGTAGCTCTAAGAAACAAAACAAAACCAACCACAATCTATGAAACGTGAATGTCGAGTATATAGTTATTAGAATCTTACGTTTCACATTTAGTTCACGATTCGATTTACGATTCATGTATAAATCAATACAAATCTATAAGTGAATCTATTTTGTGATAGAATCGTGATGAATCTTACAATTTACTGTCCGTTCACGATTCGATTCATTATTGACGATTCATGGTATTTTCAATAAAAATACATGGCATGCAAAACCACTTACCTATAGTCCGAAAAATTATTTACGATTCATGGTATTTTCAATAAAAATACATGGCATGCAAAACCACTTACCTATAGCCCGAAAAATATACAAAACGATCGGCACCTTGAATTATGCAAATATAAAATATTATTATTATTAATGGCATTAGCCCTAACTAAAAATATTTAAGTTCTACGTAGAACCCCCCTGCCCCCCCTCCCCAACTATCTGATAGGTCTTTATAAATGTAAATTTTCTACAAGTTATGTTTAACTTTCATTTATGGTAATTTTTAATTTTATTTAATATTTAATATTTAATCAAATCATGACCGTTATCTTAATTTTCAAAGAATAACATATTAAAATATTACAAAAATCGGGTCAAGTTTCACCGCTGATTATATCAAATAATTATTTAATCTTATATTTTTTAATCTAATTAATATCTACACTTTAGGGTTCTCAAAATTAGATTTTACCCATTAAAAACCTAAGAATATATTGTTTTTAAGGTTACATAGTCATTTGATTGGACGAAACACAACTATAGTTTTATTGAAAAATGTGCAACCCAACCACACCGGATAAAATACTACTCATTGGAAGCCATTAATGTTGAAAAGATTAAAAAACCCATTAATGTGACAGACGGATCAATCGGTCTGCAGAAGTACTACAAACTGCCCTAGACAGATTGATCAGGATTGATGACTAATCAAGTGATTTGGGAACTAGTCGATCGATCTGCAGCAATACTGCAAACAGTCAAAAACAGATCGATGACCGGAGCGGTCCGGAGACCGATCGATCGGTTTGTTTCGAAATTGCGTTATTTAAGTTGCCTGAGTTGTGGCTATTAATAGTTTTGACCTAGTTTTCTCTTATTGCTTTGCCTAAAATATCATTATTGTATTCTCTAAAAGATTATAGTGAAAAGGGTGAGCCAGTGGACATAGACACAACTTGTTGAACCACGTAAATCTGTTTGTCTTATTCCTGCGGTTGCTTTTTTGTTCGTTTTTTGTTCTTTTGGTGACTTGTGCATGCTTTGTATGGCTTGTGGGTGGGATTGTCTATAGTGATCAATCCCCAACAACTGATATTAAAGCTTCGGGTTTTGGAGGCTGAAGGACACAACATGGCAGAAGAAGGAAAGATTAAAATTGGAAAGTTCAATGGCTCGAACTTCGCCCTCTTGAGGATGCAAATCAAAGATGTTCTGTACCAAAAGGATTTTTTTTCCTTTGATTAGGGAGAGGCCAGAAAAAATGCCACAGAACAAATGGAAAATACTGGATCGCAAAGCCCTAGGGACTGTGTGATTAAGCCTTGCACCGTTTGTGATGTTCAACATCACAAAGGAGAAGACGATAGCTGATATGTTAAGGCATTGGAAAATATGTTAAAAATCCCTCAGCATCAAAGAAATTATTTATGATGAAGAAGTTATTTAACTTGAAGATGGCAAATGATACCATTGTTGTCAAACATATGAATGACTTCAATACCATCACCAATCAGTTAGAATCGGTGGGTATTAACTTTGATGATGAAGTTAGAGCTCTAATTCTCTTGTCCAGTTTGCTAGAAAGCAGGAATGGCTTGGTTGTAGCAGTGAGTAATTTCCCGGGATCAGCAAAATTGAAGCTGGAGAATGTTGTCGGGTTTATTTTAGAAGAGGAGTCACGCAGAAGAACGGCGAGTAAGGATTTGACATTTGGGTTAGTTTTGAATGCCGATGGCAGAGGGGCAAAAAATGACAGAAGAAATCAGAAAGGTCGAAAAAATTATAGATCCAAGTCACGGGAAGATCACAGTGGCAGGGTAGCGAGCAGAAATCTGGTGGTTGTTAGAACTGTGGACAAAAGAGTCACTTCAAGAAAGACTGCAAGGTTTCGAGAAAACAACAGGACAACGCAAATCAAGGGGGCAAGGCTACAGTAAACGTTACAGATAATGAAAATACTAATGCTTTGATTTGTGTATTAAATTCCAAAACAAAATCTTAGATAGTTGACTCGGAAATATCATTCCATACTATTCCTCACATGGACATACTTCACAATTATGTGAAAGGGAGTTTCGGGAAGGAATATTTGGGAGATGAGGAAGCATGCACTATAATTGGAAAGGGTGAGATGCAAATCACACAAGCTAACGGTACAGTATTAAAGTTTAAGGATGTTAGACACGTGTTTAAACAAGAAATTTAATCTCTATGGGTCAGCTGGCAGAATCTGGGATTCTGACATCATTTGGAGGAGATTCTTGGAAAGCGTGCAAAGAGTTAATGGTTTTGGCCTAGGGTAAGAAAAAGAGTATTTGTATGTATTCTCGGGTTTTTATGGTAAGATATCAGTGGCAGTATCTAGGGTTGATGCCGGTATGTGGCACAAATGGCTCGATCACATGAGCGAGAAAGAAATGAAGGTGATAGTTTAGAAAGGGAAGCTACCGAGAATTGAGTCAGTCGATTTGGATATTGTGAAGATTGTCTTCAGAAAACAGAAGAAAGTCAGCTTTACAAAGGAAGCGAGGACTCCAAAATCAAAACGACTGGAACTGGTTCTACCTATGTATAGGGACTATCTCAAGTACCTTCACTTGGCGGCTCACGGTACTTTGTTACTTTATTTGATGATGCTACAAGGAAATTGTGGGTTGATTTATGCATTAAGTTAGTGGCTTCAAGATCTTAATAAGCTTGATTCTCTTTTAATTAAGTTGTACGATAGATTTTACTTTCATTGATGATGCTACAAGGAAAATGTAGGTTTATTTATGCAAGAACAAGCCAGATATCTAAAACGGGTCAAAAACTGAAGTGTTTGAAGGCTAACAATGGCAGTTAAAATACTGCATCTGGGAGTTTGAAAACTACTGTGCAGCCAATGGGATCAGAAGGTTGAAGACTATTGCAATGAAGCCTAGGTAGAACGGAGTAGCAGAACGCATGAATAGGACAATTATGGAGTGTGCCAGGAGTATAAGGTTGCATGTCGGGCTGCCAAAACAGTTCTGAGTAGACACGGTGAATACAGCGGTGTAACTGATCAACAAGGTGACTTTCAGTTGTTTTGAACTGTGGATTGCCAGAGGAAGCGTAGATCGAGAAGGAGGTAAAACTTTTCCATTTGCATATTTTCGGATGTATAACCTATGTTCATATTGAGCCAAATAATATAGGTAAGCTTAGACCCCAATTCTCGGGAGTGTGTTTTTGTTGACTATGGAACTGATAGCTACGAGTATAGGTTATGGGATTCCAAAATAGAAAGACTGTTAGAAGTATGGATGTAATGTTCAATGAGTTTGTTTTGTTCAAAAACAGATATGATTAAAAAGGTGAGACCGTAGATAATTCAAACAATGTTGACTTTGAGGGGCCGTCTAATAGAGTTTTGAAACCTCAAGACGAGAACACAAAGTCTACTCCACAAACAGAACCACAGACGTCCATTCCCTGGAGGTCTACTAGAATCAGTAGGCCTACAATTCGTTATTCATCTTCATTACATTATCTATTATTGACTAACAACGGTGAGTTAGAACAAATTGAGGAAGCTTTGTAGGTTGAGGCAAAGGAGTGGGAGCAAGCCATGGATGATGAGATGCAATCTCTATCATCAAACCAGACTTGGGACTTGGTACAGTTACCGGAGGGAAAGTCAATTTTACAAAACAAGTGGGTTTACAGGCTGAAAGAAGAAATCTGATGGAAGCAAGTGGTATAAGGCAAGGCTGGTAGTCAAGGGATTTCAGCAAAAGCTGGGGATAAACTACACTGAGCTAATTTCACTGGTTGTAAAGATCTCCACCATTAGGGCAGTATTGAGTATTGTGGCTATAGAAAACTTACATCTAGAGCAGCAAGATATCAAAACAGCATTCCTTTATGGGGATTTGGAGGAAGAGATCCACATGCACCAGCCACAGGGTTACTTAGTCAATGAAAAAGAGAAGAAGATTTGCAAACTAAAGAGAAGTCTGTATGGGCTAATACAGGCACTCAGGCAGTGGTACAAAAGGTTTGATAGATTCATGACAAATACGAGGTTTAGTAGATGTCATGGAGATCATTATTGTTATGTTAAGCAGTTTGCCACTTCATATTTGATACTCTTTTTGTATGTAAATGACATTTTGATTGCATAATCAAGTATGGATGAGATTTTCAATCTTAAAGCACACTTGTCTAGGGAGTTGACTATGAAGGATTTGAGGGTTGCCAAACGAATCCTTGGCATGAGAATTAGTAGGGATAGAAAAGGCAGAAAGCTGAAGCTTTCACAGTCAGATTATATTGAAAAAGTCCTACAGCGATTCAACATGGAAGGTGCTAAGCCTGCTAACACACCTTTGAGAAGTCATTTTAGACTTTCAAATGAACAGAGAGCTGTCACAGAGAAAGAGAAGAGTTACATGGCTAAGGTACTGTATGCGTCAGCCGTAGATAGCCTGATGTATACTATAATTTATACGAGACCAGATATCTCCTATGCAGTAGAAGTTGTAAGCAGATTTATGTCCAATTCGGGCAAAGAGTACTGGGAAGCAATAAAAAGGATTCTGAGGAATCTCAGGAGTACTTCAGATTATGTTTTGTGCTATGATGGCTAGGGATTCAGTTGCAAGGTTTTGTGAATTCAGACCTAGCAGGGAACATTGATAGCATGAAGAGTACCACCAAATATGTATTTACCTTGGGTAGTGCAACAGTCAGTTGGATATCTAAATTGCAGAAGATTGTGACTATATCTACCACAGAGGCAGAATATGTAGTAGCCATAGAGGCGTAGAAGGAGTTGATATGGCTGAAGGGTTTCTTGAAGAAGCTGGGTAAGGAACAAGACAAATGTCAACTGTTCAGTGACAATCAGAGTGCCATATATTTGGCAAAAAACTCGACATTCCATTCAAGGACCAATCACATCTACATCAAGTATCTTTTTATCCGAACTCAGTTGGAAGAGGGACAGTTTGATTTGAAAAAGATTCACACAAATGAGAATCCTGCAGATATATTCACAAAGGAAGTGACAGTGGAGAAGCTGAAGGATCGTTTAGCTTCGATCGGTCTTCAAGCTTAGAAGACTAGAGAATGGCTCACACTGATTTTCTGGTTTAGCTTTGAGGCAAAGGCAGTTTTTGAATATCGGAAGGCTTTGAGTGAATTTACTTCAAGTGGGAGATTGTTGAAAAGGCGAAGAAAATCCATCAATGTGGCAGACGGATCGTCGGTCGGCAGAAGTGCTACGAGCTACCCCAAATATTGACAAACAGATTGATCAGGATTGATGACGGATCGATCGGTCTGGAACAGATCGATCGATCTGCAGCAATACTACAAGCAGTCAAAGACAGATCGATGACCGATCGAACTATCTAGAGACCGATCGATGACCAATCGAACGGTCGGGAGACCGATCGAGCAGTTTATTTCGGGACTATGTTATTTAAGCTGCTAGAGTTGCGATTGTTCATAGTTTTAACCTAGTTTTCTCTTATTTCTTTGCCCCAAAATATCATCTTTTATTCTCCCAAAGATTATAGTAAAAAGTGTGAGCTCCTGGACATAAGCATAACTTGTCGAACCACATAAACCTGTGTGTCTTGTTCCTGTGGTTGCTTTGGTGTTCAGTTTATGTTCCTCTTGTGAATTGTATGTGCTTTGTGTCTTGTGTGCGGGATTGTCTATCGTGAATAATCCCCAGCAATTAAAACTCAACTTTTGCTATAATATTTCCTTTCCTAGATTTCCAGTGCTAACCGGATTTTCTTTGATTTCAATTTTGATTTTTTTTTCATTTTTTCATCTTATTGTTGATTTATGTACACACTTATATACCAAACCAAACTAAGCATTTGTTCCAATCAATTATAGTCGGCTACACACATGTATACATACATGTATAATATAATACTCCCTCAAATTCATAACTCTCGAACAACCTTTAAATTTTATTGGGTAAATTACACTAATTCCCTTTGAAGTTTCGGTCAAATACAGTCAATCACACACATTTAGAAAAATTACATTTTTCTTCCTTGTCATTTAAAATTTTATTACATACTAACCCACGATGTTAGATTTCCATTAAAAAACCGATAATATCATCAATCAGTTAAAAATTAGTTCCCAAATTAACCCTTAGCCCAGATATAGATGTTATCGGTCCTCGGCTTAGACCTCTCCATGAAGAATATCGCTCGTTCAATCTTTGGAAACGAATTCAATCTCTTCCCCGATGTTCTCGATCTCAGCCTTCGTTACAATTCATTCTCCAATCACCTCCCCGCCAGAATTCTCAATCTCACCTAACTAAGAACCTTAGATGTCAGCAGAAACAACTTTTTCGACCAATTCCCCGGCGGCATTTCTAATCTACGCCACCTGGTTGTAATCGACACCTTCAGCAACTGCTTTTTTCAGCCCATTACCGACGGAAATCTAGCAGCTTCAGTTCCTCAAAGTGCTTAAGCTTGCCGGGAGCTACTTCAGTGGACTAATCCCTTAACAGTACAGATCGTTCAAGAGCCTCGAGTTCATTCACCTAGCCGGGAATTTTTTGGATGGTGAGATTCCGCCAGAGCTGGGTCGACTCAGCACAGAGACTCACATGGAGATTGGGTACAACTCTTTCGAGGGCAGCATTCCATGGCAGCTGGCAACATGAGTGAGCTTCAGTATCTTGATATTGCCGGAGCAAATCTCTCTGGTTTGTTATTAGACAAAGAATAATGAGAAGTTATACCCTAATGGGTAGGCGAGCTCTTATTTATAATAAATTTAGAGAACATTATTACAATCATACACTCACACATGCCGGATAATAATATAATAATAACATAATAATAAACTACTAACACCCCCCTCAAGCTGGAACATATATATCTACCAAGCCCAGCTTGTTACATAAATAGGAGACACGAGGACCCGGTAAAAATTTAGTGAAAATATCAACCACCTGTTTCCCTGTAGGGATAGAATCAAATGTAACAACACATTTCTGATATTCATCACGAATAAAGTGGCAGTCAACCTCAATGTGCTTCGTTCGCTCATGAAAAACTGAATTTGTGG
>JAULJZ010161364.1:0-26720 GCA_032270985.1 Heliamphora pulchella
TAATTTTAAAATAAATTAACTTAATACAATGGTAAATTATTATCTAGTCCGTTATTTAATTCCACTCAATTCAAATATAAAAAAATTAATCCCACCTCACTACTAATTCCACTTTATTACCAATCCCCTCTCACTACTAATTCAATTCAATCCAGTCCGGATTATCAAACAAGAGTGTGTGTGTTTTATGTATTTTCTTGGGTTCAGCAATTGTGATTTCCTTTAATCTGCTCTGCTGATATATCGTTATTTCATGGATTAGGAATAGCATGCCAGTGTTTTTCCTAATATGTTGATGTGGTCATTGTTTTGAACCTGCATAACTCCTACTCTTTGGCATTGTTCTCAATTTTCTTGAGAAACTAATTTCTTTTATTTTCTCCTCTTGTTTTTTATTTGTTTTAGTGAAGGAGAAACAGCCAGTTAAATCCTTGGTCATCGGTCGACCAATTTTGCTTGCTTTAGAAGATATCGACGGAACCCCATCTTTCTTGGAGAAAGCCCTTAGGTTTGTAGAAGTGCATGGTGAGATATCTCATTATACTGATATTTAAATGTTTTCTGCCATGTGACTTCTGTGATTTATTGGGTTTTGGGTGCATCAAGATGCAAATTCTTACTATAGTTTTCTGTAGAAGCTTGTTTGTCAGGCTTCTGCTTTCTGCATATGGGCCAAAAACATTTAAAAATGCTAAAAAAACTGTTTTTGGGGAAGCAACATTTTGATGCTCTTAGTTTCCGTTGTTCAATAATCAATTTTTACTGTAAGTTTAGTTGCAACAGACACCCAATTAGAATTGATGCAATTTCTTAAATCTTTAAATGGGTGTTTTTCCCCTGCCAGATGGCTAGCCTTTATCATTCAGTATCGATCAATGTTCTTCATTTGATGGATTGTACGACGCACTAGTTATGAGAATTTTCTTCTTGTTCCACTACTTATGAATACCTGCATTGGATTTTGGTATTGTTGATCCTTGGTAGTCTCAAAATATATGTAAGCATTAGCACATAGTCACCATCGCAGAGTTCTGTTATCACTAGAAAACAGGACATTATGATACGGATGGGGCTTTTAGAAGATTTTCTGCAAAATGTTTGTCCATACTATCATATTAAGGGAGAGACAGACTGCACACCTACTTGGTGTTCCCCAAATTTGAAGCTGTGTGGAAACTTTTATACCCATAATGCCCTTCAAAAGTTTCTTTTTACAACTCATTTCATTTTAAAACTTTGAGGGAACACTTTGAAAATCACACCACTCCCCTACTCTATTTCCCGTAACTAATTCGGTTTCTGTTTACACTGTAACTGCCTCATTTTTTTCTTTCTTCTTTCTTTTTTAAAAAATCTATGCATTCTCTCTCTTCCCTTTCTCTTTAAATTTTATTTAATTTAATATTTTAATTACAATAAATTAAAAAGTTCACACGCATAGCATGTGCCACGAACTCTAGTATGATTTTATTGCCAATGTAGACCAAATTTCATATGATTTATGCAAGGATGTTCATACTGTATGATACTCTTTTCATAGAATTGCAATAATGGGATCAACAAATTCAGATATGGGCAACCTGTACGAATACGAATGTGTACTGGAAAGTACTCACTGGCAAGCCTATCCCTCTCAAAAGAAAACAGAGAAAATGGCATAATCTTCAAGGTTTACTCAAATGTCCTGCATGATATATCAACTTTCTGGATTTTTTTTCTTGCATGTCTTTTTTTTGAACTAATTATTTTTGTAGAATGTAGGGCCTATTATGGCTTATCGGCATTTTGATGTAGATTTCTATCAAGTCTTGTCTTTATCCTTCTCATTCTCCTCAAAAGTTTATCAAGATAAAACCTTTGTGAAAGGCTATGTTAGTATTCACTAGGACCAACCAATTGATTCTCCTCCCTTCAGCATTTTGGCATCAAAACATCTTTTTATTTACGTGTTTCCTTGTTTGTCTCTGATCATTTGACAGTAATGTTCCAGGAGTCAAAGTAGAGGGGATATTGCGGCAAGCCGCAGATGTTGATGATGTTGAGCATCGAATTCGAGAATATGAGCAGGGTTGGTTTGCTTGGATCTATTTTTATCATTACATCCAACTATTTTTGGATAGTGTCGTAACTATCATTTTGTTTTTGGGTTTTGTACAATGTAGTTATCTAAATATCAGATTGTTGCCTGCTTGTTCTCATTTTCACAAATGAGTTCTTGGAAATAAAAATGATCAAAAATTTAAACTGCAGCCATTTCTGGCTGATTTTTTTTCCCTTCCAAAAGTGACGTGTAAAATGTGCTTTCACTCGTCCTTATTTTTAAATTTTCAGAAATACAAAACTGTTACAGATATGAATTTAAACAGGCCCTTCTTTCTCATCAATTTGCCTATAAGCAAGTGTCAAGAATGCATTTGAGGATGTGGCTAGCGAGAATATGGTTACTGATCAGTATTTGTACCCTTTATTTGAATTTATTGTTGTACATAACAAACACGCACACACTATGTATGTATAGGTAATTATCTTTTGGATAAGAGTTGTATACTTATTAGTTATTATATGAAATACGGACAGTGCCAACGATATTGTTGGAGAATAGTATTATGGTCAAGCAATGACCCTGTTTTATTGAACGATTAGTATTGAAAAGGTTTACAAATTTGTTTTGGAGAGAGAGGGAGAGTGTGCGTGCATGTAATAAAAGTTAGTTTTGAGTGATGCACCACGATTCAATTGTTTTGCTCATGTTCTGTTGTTCAGGAAAAATCAACTTTTCCCCAGAGGAGGATGCACATGTAATTGCTGATTGTGTCAAGGTACCTTCTATAATCAAAGGAAAATATAAAAATCTTCTCATTGGTGATAAATGTTTTTGGAACTCGTATGACTACTATTTCCTCTATGGCATTGTTCCAGTATGTTCTTCGGGAGTTACCATCATCTCCAGTACCGGCATCTTGCTGCAATGCACTGCTAGAGGCATGCCGTAAGTTTTCCATCTGAGTTTGTTTCAACTGAATCTGCTTTTTGTACTACAGGTTGAGATGCTTGTGGAAAATGTATTATCATCTGGATGGTGAAATAAAAAAAATTTGTATTGTCATCTTCAGGGCAGATTCCATTTTTTCAAGGCTTCCTCCACTGATAATCATGATCCCCGACTTTGTTATCTGTTCGACAGGATAGAACCTTTCCCCACTATTCAGTTTTCATATGAATTATCAATATCATGATTACTCACTACCCTTTTTGCTATGGGAAGTGTAAGTTGCTGGAATTCCATTTCTTTCACAGTTGGCTTCCCCTACCAATAATCACGATCGCAGACTTTGTTTTCTGCTCCACCACTATTCAATTTTCAGATGAAGTAACAACATCATGTTCAGTCACTACCCTTTCGGCTATGGGAAGGGTAAATTACTGGGATACAAGCTTCCAGTTTTTGTATTTTCAGAGATATATGAACTTACGTAAAATGAATTAAAGAAATTTGTTTAAAGTTCCTTTATTTATCCCACCAGCCATAGTTTGATGTCTACCATTAGGAAGTAATTGTATAATTGCACTGTATTTATTTTTCATTGGCACTATTGGATGGATATTACTGTACACAGCGCTAATTTGGTTTCACAAATTGCAATTTCCATATTATTAACTTAGTAAAAATGCTTGAATTTGTGATTCGGTTAATTTTAAAGTTAAGTAGGTGCTGAATAGGGTATACTACAAATTTGCCAATCCTAGTTTAGGCAGACCTCTATGTTTTAAATGACACACCTCTCCCCTAGTATATATGTGTAGGGATTAATTGCCATCGCTCAAACATCATGTAATATAACAATGCAAATGTACATGCGCAGAGAATTATATTACATTTGTATATAACAATGCAAATGTACATGTGCAGAGAATTATATTACATTTGCACTGTTATATACATGAGAATTATATTACATGCACAGAGACACAAAAACGTATATACCTCGTTTGATGTTTTTATCATGTGGTTGTTATGTCAGAGCTCCATACTTGAGATATGGACGTATAATTTTATTGATAGTATCATTAGGCATGTGGCATTTTTGCATCTGAAATGTGGTATTCCACTTCCCAAGTGACTAAAACTTAAATTTCAGTCAAAATACAAAACTTTGCATTTTCATACTTATGTTTCATTACAAACTTGTGAAAACTTTCTCGACTGATCTTATAAAGCATTTGGATATTGAATTGAAGTTTCTGCTTAATATGATTGCTCTAACTAAATATATATTATAGCTTTATCAAATCACTGAAACAAAAAATCTATTTAGAAAAACAAGGACACCAAAAGGGTGTTCAAAGCATAGGTATATTGGTTCTCTTTTCATCTTTTTTGGCATGTCTAGCTCCAATTAGTCATCCTTGCTGCTGATTTTTTTCCTTATCACTCAAGATTGAAGCATCAATATACCAATGTAGACATCCTAGTATTTCGTCTACAATTATCATAGTCTACAGTGTCAGTCCTATATTTCCTCTTTCATACTATAATATCCACATACTATAATATCTAATGGATGTTAGTATCCCAGTGGAAAGCAGATAGTGATATAAATTGGAGTCTTGTATGTTCCATTCTTACTGCCTCTGGCATTTATATTGTTCATTTACTTCAACTAATGCATCTATTGGTTAATTATTGCTAATGTAAAAATTAACTAAAATTCTTCCTATAGTTAGCAAGAAAGGTTTTAGCGCTGTTCTGGCCTAATCTTTGTGAATTTGGTACATCTTGTTTTCTGATGCTGTATTTAGATATTGAATCAGTTAAATTAATGTTCTTTCCAATTGTGGTTTTTTTGTTCATAATTGGACCTTTCCATGGTTAGGAACTGAGCGCGGTAGGAGAGTCGCAGCTATGCGTGAGGCTATATGTGAAACATTCCCAGAGCCAAATCGCCGCTTATTACAGAGGTAATTATTAACATTACTTCTATTTAGTGGTGTTCTTTACCTTGTATTTCAAAATATGGTTGTGCATTGTTTGTGTTTACTTCACTGGTTGGGATATCATTGCTTTCATAATTGCTTTTGTTTCACCTGTTATTCTTTTGATATGCCATCATTGCCAAGCTCGAAATTTCAAGCTGTGTTGTGTCTACATGGATGATGCATGTTTATGGTTTTTTTTTCTTTTCTTTACATTTGATGCTATTACTGAAGCAACTGGAGCTTATCAGTTACATTTAGCTTTTGTTTTGGTATGAAATGGAAATATTTTAGATGTTTCTGTTGAAACATTTGAAAACTTTTTATGGAAAATGCATCCAGAATGCAGCTGCAACCATTTTTAAAATTGAAACCCATCTTCATTGATGTTCTGTTTTGAAATGAAATGAATGACCCCCGTTTAATCACTTCACTTTACAAAAACTCTGAATAAATTTTCTGTTTGTATAGCCTTGATCAAAATTTGAAATTTAGAGGAGCAAATAAAAGTTTTTTTTCCCCCTCTTTTTCTAATGGATCTTGACTATTGGTGGTATGGAGATTTCCTGAGTTTAACCACTACATTTTTCACAAAAACTTTGTATAACTTTTCTGTTTGTATAGCCTTACTCAAAAATTGAAATTTAGAGGAGCAGATAAAGGGTTTTTTGTTTTCCTTTTTTTAAAAGACCTTGACCATCGCTGGTTTGGAGATTTTCCATGTTTATTATATGATCCAAGAGGTCGAGAAATTCTCTTCCAACTGTGGTTGTCTTCTTGTTGAGATACAGTTGCTGGATAATTGTTGGGCTCATGGTGAAGGATTCGTTTTACGCTGAGCTAGTATATTCTCATGATAAAAAGAAATGCCAAGCAGTTCTCAATCTGCTCAATATTTATTTTAGAAATAGAACTTTTTTGTACTAAGAACCAAAGTTTTCTGTCCTGGTATATCCGTTTTATGCCTTGGCTCACACGTATGACTCATTTGAACTGTTGTGGTGGTTGTTGCCTTCCCCCCCACCCCCCCTCCCCCCCCTTTTTTTTTGTTTTGGTTTTATCACCAACCTTGCTTCATCTGTTATTTTTTTCTTTCGTTATTTGCTGAATCTCTTTTTGTGTTTCTTGTTTGAAATATATGCCTGTTTTATTATATAAGTGAAGAGTTGATATCGTTCATTTAAAGTAATCAGTGATGGAGTTATATATATTTCTCCTCTAGTGTATGTAATACTCTGAAGCACTAGTATGGATACGGTACGATATGAGTACACCAGTAAAATATAAAAAATAGCAAACGAGTATGGTCATAAATTTCTTCCTTTCTTTTATCTAAAGTATTTTTTTACTATTGCAATACACACACACACACACACACACACACACACACAAACACAAAATTCAAAACTATTTTTAGTAATTAATAAAACTATACAAGAAAATCAAGAGTTCATTCATCTACTTATTAATATTTAACATAGATTGGAGCTTCAAATGTTGTGATGGAGTCAACTGGCGTAGTCAACCTCTCCATACCAGAGTTCCGTTCAAACCTTAGCCCTAATGTATAATGATTTGTGATTGTTCTATATTGTTATGTGACTTTAGTTACTTGCTAAACCCTTTAACTTATTTTATATAAAAAGTTGCATCAAAGTTATTCATTTTGGTACCTTTTAATTTTTAAAATTTCACACAAGCCCCAATGTATCCACTTACATACCAATCGGAATTTGAAACGTAGCCTAGTTGTGCCCAAATACCAAAATCATGTTCAAAAGCACCCGATACCTTATTGGCTTACTTGGTACTCATCTTTGTTTTAGAGCCATACCTATATCGAATACATACTCAAATACGAGAAAGAGAATAAAACCACATTGAAATCCTAATTGTACAACTTTGGTATGATATCCTTCCAATGTGAATTCACGTAGAACATCACGTCACCATACAAACATGAGACACTGGATAAATACGAGGCTCCAACTAAGAAGTGTGACACCCCCTTGATAACCACTCTATGTGATGACAGCTCAGTCCCTACGCTATAGGAATGCTATTATCATTCTTAGCAATAGCAAGGACGTGAGTGAGTTTAGCTACATTCGAGAAAAAGGGAGGCATGTGTTGTTAATTTCCTTTTGTCCTCTTAAAGCAGTACGTGCCGGTACACCTATGGAAACATTTTTGAAGTACATGTGCCTCATATTGTGATATCAAATGTGAATTTCTTAGTAATTTCCTCCTGCTTTTTGTGGGTAAGAACATTTTTCTTCGAGTGAACTCCACTTCGGTGGCCTAGGAATGAGTGCTTCCAATCGAACCCCACTTGCTCGCACAGGAGGTGTTAGCTCCAAACCAAACTAACCCCAATCTACTCTTCTCGCTCAAGGTCACCCACTTGAGCCATTTCCATCTTTATTGTGGCTTAATGAATAGAGTTGAGAGCTTGTCAGAATTGTTTGAGTTGCTCGATCCTTGGAGTGACTCCACTCTTACCAACCTTAGAGAGAAAGAAGCGTTTACTCAAGAGACAACAAGAATACCAACCACTATGAGGATTACAATGCTCTAACGCCCGACAATGGACATAGAATGTGCTCCCTCACGGTCTCACCTTGTTGGGCATTAAAGACTTCTGTCAACCATTGACCTTGCTAGTATGCTCAGGTTGTTGTTTCAAGGGAAAAGTCTCATTTGTCTCTGTGATGGTGCAATTCGGGCTCTCTTATCTCCTATATAATAGAGTCCATGCTCTTTCTTCACAAGTTACTCCTAATCAAGCGCGTACCATCTCTCTCCTCCACCTCTAGTGGTCCTGAACCATCTAGTGCTTTTCATCAGTCTAGATCTCGGTCATTCTCTGCTACCCCAGACCAACTACCTAACACTTTTTGATATAGCAACCTATATATATGATGTATATCTGTTGCAAACATATTTTTTTCCCAAGCAATGGACACAGAAATCTACAGGAAAAATGCACAGCAACAAACTCCAAAATGTTTATTTGCCAGGCTGTCCACCCAAACCGGAAGCATATAGATGCTATAACAAAACTCAGGCCATACTTGTTACCAAATACTTCTCCAAGCTATCGATAGAGAAATCGGCGAGAAAAATGGTTAGCAAGCAACTCTAACAACCAGGCAATTGTATTGTGGTTCAATGCTGATTTCCCTAGATGTAGAAAATATGACCAAGCAAACCAAAATAAAAACAGATGCAAGAAACAAAGATTGAAGACTATACAAGAACTTTTATTAATCTCCAAGATAAGTACAAAATACAATAAAGAGGTGTTAACACTCATATACGGTTTGCTTTGCAAAGTATTAAACACTTCTTGAAGAAGAGAAAAAGCTCACCTTGGGTGAAGTTTTGAATAATCTCTCTTGAAGAAAAGAAATATACATAAGTTATTCCTATGCCTACTCTTAGTCCTAGTTATAATCCATATGTAGGGTTGATGGAATGTGTAGATTCTTTTCTCCTCTGCCCCATTCCTATTTATAGGCTTTTATTGACAGTTGTTTCCAACACTTTGGGTGGTTTTGGTCAGTTCCCCATTTGATGTCTGCATAACTATTTATCAAGTGCAGGCATGCATGTTGTTGCCATGCATCCCCAATACAAAGACATGCTAATTTATCCCATATTCAGCCAAATGCCACATGTCTTATAATTGCCAAATATGTTGCAAAAACAGCTACCACTAACTTCCACTTCCATTCATGGGGAAAATCGCTACTCTATGATGACACATGGTCTTTTTAAAATAACTTCTATGAACCACCTTTTTTGTACAATGACATATGGCCTTCATATAACTTCTAGCAACCACCTCTTGGTCCTACCTCCAAGTCCCAAGTGTCCCCAAATGAAGTCCTTACAAGCTTTTGAACCATCAGATGCACCATTTTCAGTATCTAGACAGGATGTAATATTTTGGTGCAAACAATATCATATCCTTTTAACGGGAGCATAAAGTTTTATCAGATTGGCATTGAGGTTTACCTATGGATCTTCATTCCGATGCTATGTTTAAGTAAAGAAGAGAAGAATGAGAGAACTTCAACCCAATGCTTTGATTATATTAACAAAATATATTGATCCATTGAATAAGTACCCTCAACATCCTCCAAAGAAGAAAACGGAAACAATGAAATTCAAAGTAGCATAACTTGGGATAGAGCAAAAAATGGCTAAATCTGTGAGGTGTAAAAGCTGTTGAAATGTGAAAGAATGGGATTGAGCCCCATCATGGTCCTCCACCCCCACCCTCACCCAACTAATGACAGATAATGGCAAGATGTGCGATATTCTCACAGATCGAGTCAATATTATTGTGTTTAGGCCCTGTTTGGATGGAGAATCACTTTTGGGCAATATATCATATACTTATTTTTTTATTTACATAATGGTTTTTCTTCTTCTTTCTCTATTTAGTTGCTTTGGCATTTTAATTGCATTCTTGGCTATTAAATTGATTATTATTACCTTTGTTTTCAGAATTCTTATGATGATGCAAACTGTTGCTTCTCACAAGGCTGAGAACCGAATGAGCTCTTCAGCTGTAGCAGCCTGCATGGCACCCTTACTTCTTCGCCCCCTTTTGGCTGGTGACTGTGAACTGGAACATGACTTTGATGTGGGTGGTGATGGTTCTGTTCAACTTCTGCAAGCGGCTGCCGCGGCTAACCATGCTCAAGCCATTGTTGTAACTCTACTAGAGGAGTACGAGAGCATATTTGGGGTATGCTCTATATGCTGTTGAACCTCTTTACCATGCAAGTTGTTACTTAGTTCCAGGATATAAAAATATTATAGTATAAACCTGCATTTGTATCTACTGTTGTAGCAGTTTTGGCTACAAGATTGTTGAAATTCTTTAAATATTCAAAGACCCCTCTGACTATCTCTACTCAATTTTCCTTCACAAAGTATTCCTTTGCTTGGAGAATCTCCAAAGCCATTTTCACCACAATTTGATTTTAGAAACCCAAGTTTTTGAACCCTTACCTGCTACTTTTAACTAAGGAACAGACCTCAATCCACTCCACTAAGTGGCACTTAAAAACTCACCTATATGCAGTGAACAAGATTTCGTTTTGTTTCCACTAAAAAGGCCGAAACGTTTCCATTTCCTAGAAAACTGGAAGGAAATAGCAGTGGAATATGAAATTTCAATGTTTCCATCAAAACAGAACAGAACACTATGAAACATGCCGAAACAATGTGTTGTCTCAACAAGGAATATACAACAATAATCATTTTTATTTCTCTCTTTTTATTGAGAGAGAGAGAGAGAGAGAGAGAGAGTGAGGAAAACAGTAAAAAAATCTTTAAATTTATTAGAGAAGTGGATAAATTAGAAAGGAGATAATGAGAGAGAGAGAGAGAGAGAGAGAGAGATTTGCCTCTTTTTTATTACTTTTCTTCCCTTTAATTTTCTTGGATTTTGTTTAATTAATTAGAGTTAGTCGGGTGGGTCCTGTTTAATTAATTTTATTAGGTTTTGTTTAGTGTATTTTAAGTAGATAGTTGTATTTATTTAGTTTAATATCATGTATTAGTTAGGTTGGTGTATTTATTTAGTATGCAAAGATTTGTTTAAAATTGTTATAATGTCAAATGTAACATGAGTTATTATACTATATAGCCCTTAAACATGTTCAATTGTTTGCTAGTTAGCCTTAGAAACACATAAAATTATACTTTAGTCCATGTTTACTAATGTTTCCATATGTTTTCATTTTTTTTCTCCGTTTCCATTGTGTTTTGTGTTTCTAAAGAGTTTCCCAAAAATTTCGTTTCCAAAACAAATCCACCAAAATGAAATGTTGATTCTTGCCTGTATACCCTTCTCATAAGAAATCCTCTTGAGCTTCTCTAACCTTTTATCTATAGAAGCTGTAGGGACAGTAGGAAAAGTTAAGTTGGAAGTCTTGATTGCATACCCTAGTAAATCCTAACCACTTGGCAAGTGTGCCATCATCCTTTTGAATAATCAACTTTGCTCTAAAAGAAGATCCCACTGGTGACCTCAAATATGTCAAAATAAAAGAAAGCCATCTTGATGCCCTTTCACCGATAAGAAGCTTTCCGTCACCACCACCTCACAAACCATAATCAACTCACTCTTTTGTGACCTCAAATATGTCAAAATAAAAGAAAGCCATCTTGATGCCCTTTCACTGATAAGAAGCTTTCCGTCACCACCGCCTCACAAACCATAATCAACTCACCCTTTCCTAGATTTACCTTAAGTTCAGAAATTTCTGCAAACAGAAAGAACTCACCTCAAACATATCAACTGTCCTGCCCCATTGTCATGGAAGATAATGGAATCAGCTGTCCTGGGTGCCAATACCATTCAAATTGGTTAGTGCAGAATCACTTGGTGTGACCATACCACACCCTTAATAAGGAGTTTGAGCAAGAGAACTTGCAGATTGTGTATTTTTAAATACCAATAAATCCTCCTTTCATGTAAACATTACATAAAAACATTTGGAATATAAAAATCTCCCATGTGAAAAAAATTAAAAATTAAGTCAATGCTCCTTGGTTACTACAACTTTCGAGGCATCATATCTTTTCTTGTCAAACAATGCTGGTCTAACACAAATAGTATAGCTGCTGGCACGTGATCTTGAAAAAAGGGGTGTGGTTCCTGGTTCCTAGTTCGTGGTTCCTTATTGAATTTTACTATGGTTAAAAGACACTGGAGAAAGAAAAAGAAAAAACTCTTCTACTCATTTCAAGAATGTTTCAACTTACTAATTGTTATCATTGAAAATATTATAAAAAAGAGTAGAAAGTCGATCCCTATTAGGGTTGTATAAAAATGTGGGTTGAGACTACAAAATATAGTATTTCTTAAGGGTTTGACAAAAGAGAATGGGAAAAGTTTCAACACACACCCCATGTTTTGGGGTGTATAGTATGCTCTTATGAGATTTCATGGTTGAAATTATGAATATTTGTGGTTAAAATTATGAAATATCAAATCAAAAATTGTGGGTTATAAATCATGTGGTTTTTGGTTATGGTTAAATTTTTGAATTTTTGTGGTTCTGATTTATGAATCCGTGTGGTTTTCTAATTATGAATCTTTGTGGTTTAGTTATGAAATTTGTATAGTAAAATTTAAAAAGTGCAGATTATACACTCCAAACATGGGGTGCTTATTGAAGCTTTTTCCAAATAGAATAGTTGGTTAAGAATTGTTTTGTTGTGGTAACTTGCGAGTTTAATATGTTGAGAATGTCGATAAAATGAATAAGCAATTAACCCCAAGGGGTAGATCAGTTGGTAAGAGATCACACTTAATGAAGTAGACGACTTGAGTTCAACTTCTCTCAACCTCTTGGGCCACCTGCACAAGATAATCATGGTTCTCATGAGTTTTGACTTTGTTTTTTTATATGCGTGGAGGGTCATGTATAGACCCGGAGTTTTCCCGTAAGGGCCTCATCATAGAAAAAGAAGCAATTGCAGGGTAAAAAGGCTCCATCCTTCGTGACTTATAAGCTCGTTCAAGTTAGTGTTGGATTTTGAACACAACACAACAAGCTTTAATCCCAATTACTTGGAGTCAATCAGTCAAATATGTTCATCTATCTTCTCCAGTTGGCTCAAAATAGACTTCGAAACCATGTCCAGGTTATATCAATTCCTCTTTAGCTATCCTTAACTCATGTTCTCTTTGGAATTCATTATCCTTTGGGGACTTCCGACACTTACGAAGTCATTTCTCCAGTTCTTCCTACTCAACAGTACAAAATATCAACAATAAATTACCTCATGGTTTCTTTAATAGCCATGGATTGTGTACTAAGGTTGTTTAAAGTGCTGTTAAGATAATAAAGGCGGATCTTTTTGCATGCTTATTATTTGTTAACTATAGTTTAACAAGTGTTTTTACTTTCTCTTCACACTTCTATGCACGATTTGATTATAACCTAAACTAGATTTGTTGTTTGGGAAGTTTTTTGTTTGTGGAGTTTTTTTTTTTTTATGGTGGGGGGTACCCCCTCTTTTATCTTTTTTGATTTCTAATTAAGTAGTATAATTGTTTGTAGGAAGGTACCATGGCAACTGAATTATACTCTGACTCAGAAGAGAGTGGAAGTGAGAGTGAGGAGTTAACTGATGATGATGAAACCATTGAAGATGATGGAGATGAAGATGAAAGTGGAACAGAGGACTTGGATGCAAATGCAGACGCAGATGAAGATTTTGAATATCCATCTAATGAAACGCATAGTGAGACTAACGACATTGGTGATGATGATATTAATGATCATAAGGCTAGTTCCTGCACTTCCAAACTTGAGTATTTATTCACACATTAAGATGGTAATAAATCTAAGTAATAGCTTAATATGCTCTTGGATTTTCTGTGCCAATCTTTTTTAGTGATCATTAAGATATTCAATGTTCCTTTCTGATAACTTGATGATTTGCATATTGGGTAATTGTCATTCTAAGTCTTAATATGCACATATAGACCTTTAAGTATTATCTCAATCTTTATTTCATTTTCGTGCTTATTTTGAAAGAAGACAGATAGTTAGTTACCTCTGTTAGATTGGTTTCTTGTCTTTATCTTTTCTATTGCTCTCTGCAGATTGTTATAGTGTCAACAAGTTTAGTACTGTTGGATAACTTGATATGTATTATTGGGTCTATTTTCTAATAACTTTTAGGACAATTAGTAACTTCATATGGTATCGAAGCTCTGATTTCAGGAGATTTTGGTTTCAAGTCTTGAGATATGTGTTTTGTTTCCATGATATGTTTGTTATTATGCAGTATATTCTGTTTGTGTTGGTGCACTTGTTCAGATTATTTGTCTCTCTACATGAGAATGGGATCGGACTTGAGCGTAGTTAGCAGGAGTGCTGGATACCTTAATATACATTGTTGGACCCATTTCTTAACAGTTTAAGTTTTTTGGACAATTGGTGACTTAACAAGTACCATGTGATTTCTGTGATTTATCCTCAACATTTTCTTTGGTATTGTTTAATTATTTTGTTATATAATTCTTCTTGAGTACATTTGCTGAATTGCCTTTCTGAGTTTCTATTCTCTTGCTGTTCCCTCTTCCAAACTAGTGTACTCACACTGACAACTTTGACGATGCAGGGTTCGGATGGCCGTAGCTTGGGTTACCAGTCTAATGAATCAAATGATGATCATAAAGCCTACCAGAAATCATCGGTTGGCTCTCCTCAATATTTGTCAGCCCAACACGACAATGTACAAAGTAGTGAGAAATTTCCAAATCAAAGTAGCAATAATTCATCAATTCAGGCTATTGAGTCTAGCAAAGTATTAGGATATGATCCTGCAGGAATGAGTTTGGCTCATAAGTTAACTGTTAAGAGTTCATCTTCACACATTCAGAATCTTATGATATCAAACGGACCAGCACACGGTGCAAGGCGTGCTGCTGTTTGGGGACGCACCCCTGTGAGTATAAATTCTTGCTCTAGATTCATGATGTGGCTTTCTCCTTTTGTCTCCTTCTTTAGTAGTATAACTACGTTCTCTAATTATGCTCACTGTGACAATAACTATGTAACTTCCTTTATGTTTTTGTATATTAACCTCTATGAAATTTGTGAGGGGTATAATTTATTCTTGCTAGAAGGGCCTATTAATCTATCCACAGTATCAATTAATTTCATGGATTCTTTATTCTTGGCAGTGTAACTTCCTATTTTGTTGATATTGTAATTTTTTCCCCTTTTATGTATGCATATTCAGGCAAAGAAGAACCTATCCATGGAATCCATTGATCTTCCCTCTGAAGATGAGTAAGTAATACATCTAACATCTATTTAAACTTTTGAAGCAACAATCTAGTTTCATGTGCTTGTACAAAATTGTTGTAGTGATTGCTTTTGTATAGGTGTCATTTTTACGATGAACTCAGTACCGCCTCCACTATTTCTGAATCATTCATTGACTTCAATTGATAATTGTGGTAGATAGGTAATGGTTTAGGCAGGTTACAATATGTACCACTGCTTCAAGCCAAAAGGTGGCTTGTATGACTCAGATATGACCTAAATTGGAATCTGTCCTACTAAATTTGGAGGAAACTCTTTGTTGATCTTCTCGATGGCAAATAGTGATTATCTGCAATATATTTTGTGAATTTTCACATAGTTCTCACTTCTCAAGCAAGAATCGAAAAGTTTATATCTGTTCTCATTTTGTTCCTGTTATTTTCGCCAATACTTTGTTCTTTGTATCACTACTCTAGGATCAGGTTTTGCTTTATGATAGATGTAAATACATGAAATAGTCCCACTACAAAGGTTGGAAAAGCATTTTGTAGTAAAAATGTGATGACTAGCAGACAAAGAAGAATCATGTAGCTTCAAAAAATGTTAGAAATTTGTCACACTCTCAGTATGATACCTTCTATCCAACCATGCGTCAGACACGCATGTAATGACGCTTGCCTTAAACATCATTACATCAGCATACATACATCCATGTGTCAACCTTCAATGAACATGTATACAGTCCACCTGCTCAAGTCCTGCCGAATGAAATTAGAGGACCAACATCACCTTGTGTGTGCATAGTTGCCAACTCTGTCATTGTGAAGCTCATTTTCTTGGCATTGCGTGGAAGACTAGAGTTTAGACCATCTTATGAGTTCATTATTGCTGTGGTTAGACAAAGCTTACTTGTTACCACGTTTGCTAAACTGCGCATATCGTAATTCTTACCTTCGTAATTGTGGCAGTTGTATCGCACGCCTCACCACTCATTACTGCAGTAGTTACACCTTGCAACTCTCAAAACTAGACTGAGAGGTGGGGCATATGTAGTTTGATTCATTTGACCCACAATTCTGGAATCTAGAGGATTTGTGGCTTGGAGGAAATATACAGAAGTTTAGATGAAATGATCCTGTGTGGGTAAATCAGTCTTGGGCCAGCCCAACCGAGAGAGATATCACCCCTATCTTTATTTTGGAATCTTCCAAAACTCTGTGTCCTGCCAAGGCATAGTTCTAATGGTCTAACTACATAACAACTGGACAATTCCTATCCATCTTCTTGAACTATTTGTTAAGGTCACGTGCTTCTGACACATTTCAATTGAGATTGAGGTCTGCACTTGAGCTCCGTACTTTGAGCTATGGTTCTCTAGTCCCCTGTGTGTGTGTTTTCGGGTGGACTGCTTCACCTTTCCCAGACACTCTTCTGAACCTCCGATGCCTCTAATGTGTCAAGCCACTCTATGATCAACCTTCGACCATAATCAATCTGTCTACTCTAGAAATAAACCTATGATTGATTTTTGGAAAAGGGTGGAATTTGGAGTGGTTTGTGAATAATTTAAAGCCCTGCACTCACTACTCTCTATACAGGAATTGAGAAATTCTGTCTTGGGTTACTTCGTTCCTCAGAAGTGTTTTTACTTTGAACAGTTGGATGTCAGGTCATTAGACTTCCACTTAAACCTCATAGCTCATTTCTCTTCTTCCCAAGTATGCCATCTATTTTTTCTATTCCTACAGTATTATTTGATACTGCATTGGCAGCTGATAAAGTAAAATGCTCCTACAGCTTATTTTTGTATGTTTCAACTTTTTTCCATGATTGAAATGCATAAAGTTGGTGTTTTAACTTTTTTCTATGATTGAAAAGCATAGAGTCCCAAGAATAATCGTTCTCTATTAATCTTTTGAGGCTTTATTTATTCTCCTTGAAGTTAAGCAATGCATTCACTGGATAGCCATATACATTTTAATCTGATTGTGTAGCTTGCTCTATCACCACTGCAATGTCTTGAAGTCATAAATAAGTTTTAAATTGTTTGACATTTAAGATTTTTTTACCCTTTCTCATTTGTCTTTTTTTTTTACCACATTAATAGGGCTGAGATTGAAAGGCTAGAGTTCACAAAAAATGACCTGCAAAACAGAATTGAGGAAGAGGTAGGTGCTTCAGTTTTCTTACTCGGCTATTTTTATTTGATATATTTAACCTTCACTGTTTTGTGGTGATTGCAGGCCAAAGGGAATGCAGTTTTACAAGCAGGTCTAGAGGGTCGAAAGCATGCTTTGCAAGAGCGACGCCTAGCACTTGAGCAAGATGTATTTGGTTCTTCATCTTTTATAATCCCTTTAAACCTCTTTTATTTTGGTTTTACATATGCAGCTTTGTCTAACTAGTTTAGATGGGTAGAGATTTATATTCCGATCTTCAAAATCTCAAACATTGTTGGCTCTGTGATGGGTTCTCATTACATTCTTAAGAACTGGCCGGGGATCTGCTTGCGCAATCTTTTTTTGTTTTTTTTTCAGTGGTTTGATCTTAAGGTAGAGAGCCTAAGATCAAATAAAATCTTAAGTTAGTACTGCAATTTTGAAGGCAGTGGTAGGAGGAAGCAATCTTAAGATTGCTGATGCAATATTATTTTACCTCGATATTTTGTTTTTTGTAAGAAAGAAATCTTCTTTTTCAACACTGCATTTAAAGGCAACGTGAGGAGGAAGAAACTTGTAATGTTTATTGTTCCTAGACAGGATGATAGCTCTCCTCGTACTATAGTGGAGTTTAAGTCAGAATGCTTTTTCCAGTTCATGTCAGAGGTGTTCTGCTTCTATAGTTGGAGGATTCCACAGGAGGAGGAGAAACTTTTCTGGTAGCTTAGATGACATGGTTGACCTTTTTAGAGCATAATCAGCATGAAAGGGATTTAACTACATCTGAACTTTGAAGTAATTATAGATACAAAAGAAAGAAAAAAACCGAATAAGGCGCTTTCTGAATAATGGGTTTTTTGTGGGCTGGATGAAACATTGACTTGCGGAATATCTCACCTGTTGGTGGAGTTGGCACCTGCAATGACAAGTTCTACGATTAAAGGTTGTGGCCATCAAACAGTTATGGCACCTCATAGGTTGCAAAAAAGTTGGAAACTGGGCCTCCTTGTTGGATTCTAAAGTTGGGCAATTAGCTTGAACTAATTGTTGATGCTTTAGTTGTACGATTAAAATCTAGGGAGAGATTGATAGTGCCAAATATCAATGTATAGGGTTTTTCTGCAAAGCCATTGAAGAACTAGATTTTGAAGACAGGATATTTATGATGTTATTACATAAAATCTTCAACCCCCTACCCGAGGTACCCATGTCCATGAGATGACAAGGGCCAAAAAATAGGATCTCTCTGAATCCAAGATTTGAATCGAATATTTCAATTTTCTAATATCTGATGGTGAAAAGCTCATATTTGTTAATAAAGAATGCTTTCTGGATTCTCACATGGATAGGGATTAGGGAGATAGAAATCTTCCTTTCTACTGAATCCCAATTCATTCAAATGTTTCCCTAAAAATCTCCATCAGCAGAATATAAAAATCCATTCTATTTGGAAACGCAGGACGTGTCCACTTACCTGTACCCAGCTTTTGGGTGGCTATCCTGTGTCATAATTTAAGGTTTGGGTTTTGGGAATGTTTGACACCTAGAAAACACCTGCACTCCATACTCTACCCAAGATGTTAGTTTTTGTTTTTGCCTTACAGATAGAGGAATCATCATGAGAAAATATGTAACCACATCATGCCAGAAAATGACAAAGATGATGAATGCTTCTGTATTCATTACTCTATGAATGTATATCATGAGCTTGCAGTAACTTTGTATACGAGCTAAAGCTGCTCAAGCAGTTTTCATTCTTCAACCCAATTTGTATTCACTCTACTTTCCTCCTCTTCAAATTATTTTCATGATTTACAGACATAATTATTTTGTGGTGTTACTTTTTATAGAAAGAAGCTAAATGTTTTTCCTTCCCATTTTTTCTTAATAATTCAACATTAATTGGTGCATTTACACGCTCCACATATTACTTCAAACCTTGACATCAAGGAATTTACTGACGCTAGGTGTTGGTGTACTTTCTTTCAGGTGGCAAGACTACAGGAGCAGTTGAAGAAAGAGAGAGAGTTGAGGACAGTGCTGGAAGGCAGACTTGAAATGTCTCAAGGGTCTTTATCTGTCTCAGCTGCTATTGATGAAAAGGTCTGTTTACCTCGCAATCACTGGTATAACTAGTTTTGAACATGCACTGAACTATTAACTGTCATGTGCCAAAGACGAAGGCAGAGCTCGAGGAAATTGCTCAAGTGGAGGCAGATGTCATCAATTTGAAGCAGACAGCTGATGATCTTGGAATGCAGCTTAATCAACAACGTGAACATAACTATGGTCTTGTGCATGTTTCACGCAATCAACCCCTACAGACTCCAAATCATCAAGCAAAACTGTGAGTTTTCTTTTTGGTTTCATCTTTCATGAGTGTACCTTCATCCTTTGTTTCATTACTATTAACAACCTCCCATCCCTTTCTAGTTGTAAACACTTGTCCTTCCAATTGTGGTCTTCTTTCTCCAATTGTGGTGTCCTTTCATTGCTTACATGTTTTCATGGATATGGTGCATGCTTGAGTAGAATTTTAACTGTCTGCTGAATTGCATGCAGGCATTTTTTAGGTGCTTAGAAATAGACAAAATGTATGGTGGGTGCTCATCGTTTAATACTTGTTGCTTAGTTCATTTTCTCATGCTTTTTTGGCTCACACTATTGGTACAGGAAGGATAAAGAAAAGGAAATTGAAACCACAGCTACTTTACATATTCCCGAGAAATCAACAAGTAAGGTATGCATCCACTTTGGTCTGAAACTTATTTGACACTGAGACTTCATTTTGGGTTCAGTATTTTGTCTGTTATCATACAAAATTTAGTTGAATTTCTGGATTCCCAAATGCTGAATTTTTTTACAGTTGAATAAAAGAGTAGAAGAAGATGAAAGAAAAATAGAGACTGTGAGAGGAATAAAGAAGGAAGAATAATAGAAAAAACTAGGTTTGCCTCCTTAAACCCACTTTATCTATACTAGTGAGTTCCAGATTACAAAAATGCACTTCTGACTAGTTAAATGGAAGAACAATATAAAGTTACCAAGCCATACTCAACACTCCCCCTTCAGTTGGTTCAAAAATAATTTGAATACCCATCTTGTCAAGTAAGGGGTGAACGAACTAGGTGTGACTCCCTTAGTCGGATGCCTGCTAGTTGATCTCCAGTTTTTAGAAATGGGTACAAATAACACCGACATTTAACCCTTACTTAATAAAATGTCTTTCAACCTCAATGCATGCTAATCTAGATTGTGTGCAATGTTGTTGGTGGTTTTATTGTCAACAATACAATTTCAGAGACTCTTTTGCTCAAAATCCATTTCCTTCAACAAGGATTTCAATCACAGTAATTCACAGACCTTATAAACCATAACTCAACTCTGATTTGACCTGGCAACCTCAGGTTGTTTCCCACTATGCCATGTAACTAATTTCCTCTTACAAAGGTGCAGAGATTTGAAATAGATCTCCGGCCTGTAAAAGATTCTGCACAATCAGAATCACTGTAGGTCATTTTTGAAGAACAATATTCCCCTATCAGGTGCTGACTTGAAATTTGCAATATTCGATACACAGCCTCCATATGACTCTCGCGAGGTGAGCTTATATTGCATAAGCAAAGATTGGACAAGCATGTGAGAGATAAATAATTTGGCCCACCAGCCCTTCTAAATGTACTATGATCGCTGATTCTCAGCCTGTGATTTTGTTTAACACGGGGGTATCAACAGTTTTACATCCAAACATTCGTGTCTCCTTTAGAAGGTCAAGTACATAGGTTTGCTGAGACGTATTTCAAATCGCCAAAGTCTTTTATTTTAAATTCTTTGGCCATGTAGGTTTCCAAGTTCATCATCTCCTTGACATATATATATATATACTTTTTTTTCTTCGATTAGCGTAATTTTCCGTCAATACAATATCATCTACATATTTTTAAGCAATAACCTTCCCTTGAGAGGGTTGCTTGACAAAAAAAGTGTGATAAGCTTGGTTCTGGTGGTACCCAAACCTAAACATAGCTTTGGTAAGCTTCTAAAACCAAGATATAGGCAATTGTTTAACCCGGTATGACTTGTTTAACCTGCACACCCTCCCATTGTCATTGCTTATTAGAAATCTTGGAAGAATGTCTATATACCTCTTCCTCTAGGTCTTCACGAGAAAAACAATTCTTGACATCTGAAGAGGCGAATCCATGTTAGTTGCTATGCAAAGAGTGATACAAGTAAAATTCATCTTTGTCACAAGAGCAAATGTCTCGTCATGGTCAATTTCATAAGTCAAAGTGAATCTTTTGCGACCAATCTTACCTTGGATCTATTTACAAAGCCATTTGCCTTACATTTCACAGTGAACACCACTTACGTCTTACGTCCACTTGATTTCTTCCCTTTAGGCAATTCTAATTTTCACCAATGCCCAAGCACCATTATTCTAGAGTTCGTTCATTTTTTCACACTTTTTGTTTTCATTTTGGATCCTTGAGCACAGTAGAATTATACCAAGAATTGACTTTGAGTCTTTATGTATTTGCTTTGGTTATATGAATGAATTAACTAGACATATTCAGAATGATGGTCCATGGTGTATGTTGTTCGCTAATGATATTGCCTTTGTGGAGAAACTAGAAGTGGGGTTACCACTAAATTGGAAATATGAAGGGAAACTTTGGAGTCAAACGGATTTCGAGTAAGTAGAAATAAAATTGAAAATATAGACTATAATTTTAGCTGTAATAAGAGTTTTAATGGTGAAAAAGTAAATATTTAAAATTAAGAGGTACCTAAGAGTAAATATTTTCGTTATCTAGGTTCGATTATTAACCAAGATGAAGAGATTGCAAATAAAGTTACCCATAGAATCAAAGTTGGTTGGCTTAAGTGGAAGGGTGCTCTCGGCGTTTTATGTAATCGACAGATCCCTAGAAGATTAAAAGAAAATTTTCATAGGACAACTATTAGACTAGCGATTTTATATCGAACAGAATGTTGGGCTGTTAAGAATAATCACATAAATAAAATGAATGCTAGCTAAAATGAGAATGTTAAGGTGCATGTGTGTTAAGACTAAAAAAAGATAAAATTAAGAATGAAAATATTCGTGGGATGGTAGGAGTCACACCAATTGAGAACAAGTTGAGAGAAAATAGATTAAGGTAGTTTGAACACATACAACATAAACTAATTGATATAGTAGTAAGGAAAAATGATAAAATCATGAGTAATGGAAACATTAGGGGGAGAGGTAGACCTAATTTGACACGGGATGCCACATTAAGAAAAGATATGAATCTAATAAAACTAAATAAAGATGTAGCCCTTAACAGAGTAGAATGGTGTAAAAAAATTAATATAGACGACCCCAATTGATTAGAATAAAGGCTTACTTTGGTTTGGTTTAGTTATCCTTGAGCACACTTTGAAAATCTTGAGGGACAAACACATATATAACTGGGATTCAAAAGCACAATAAGAAGGTGAGAGATGGTGCAATGACACAAAATTAGATATGCAATATGGTACAAGACCTTATACCTTTATGAAAAGCAATGTGCATATTAGAGTCAGAATTAGAAACATGAATTATCAGTGGGTTCACAAATGGGAATAGAGTTAGGATTGTCTGAGTTCTAGGAACTAATTAGCAAGGAATTGGAAGAGAGAGTTGAATTCTTTTGTCATCTTGAATAGACCCTTAATTTAGTTAGAGGTTCATATTCCTCCTCCACACAAGTATCTTGCTAAGGCCAGGCTCAGGCTCCTTATGACTATTGTCTCATAAAATGTAATGTCCATGGAAGCAAACTTCCTATTAGAAAGATGATGATAGCACTTGTAACCTTTGTGAGCAGCTGGTGAATAATTGAGAAAGATGCATCCGGTAGCTTTAGGATCATTTATTACGGAGATGTTGTGGAACATGAATGAAACAAACACAACCAAACACACGAGGAATCAGAAAATGACTTGAGAAAGAAGAGTAAGGAGATGGAAACAAGATCTCTATAGGTGATTAGTGATAGAAAGCCTAGGACCCTAGAAGGTATTTAATTAATAAGATACACCACAATGAGAACAACACTGTGCCAATATAACTTAGGAAAATCCATAGAAAAGCATAAAGCTCGCTCAACTTCTAAGAGGTGTTAGTTTTTTTTCAGTAACACCATTCTGTTGGGTGTATTATTATGATTGTGTTGATACATGATTCCCTTTTTTTCCAAATTTTTTTAGTAAAATAAAGGCCGATACAAACAAGGAGAATAAGGAATCTCATAAACCAAAATTAGCAATTACCCATCCTACGACACTCCCAACAATAAATATAATCTATGTTTTCAAAATAGTGTCTTATTAAGTGTAAATAATACAAATTTACAAGCTTACAACTACTTCATGATCCAAACCTAGATCATATAACGTCTAAATGAGCCATATCTAACTATTACATTAATATCTTTCATAAAGCCAATGATTAATTTTAGTCAAAGAAAGATTGCTTTCCTAGAAAAAATGGGGAGCATTTCCTTTTTACAAAAGTGCAAAAAAGTACAAATAAATATCCAATAAATGACTCTTATAAGGTAAAAAAAAAAAAAACTCATCCATAAAGATTATTAGTAAATACCATTTATCCATAAACTTGGTCAATGGTTCATTTTTGTTCCATGAATTCAAGATTTCACAGGATATTGTGAGTCTCGAAACTATGTTTTGATGTGGGTAAGTTTCAACCATTCCTATGAGATGAGACTGTGAGAGGGATTTGAAAGAAATAACAGTCCTAAATTAATTTGAACCAATATGTTTTTTAGATGAGAGACAGATATCACAATATCCTTTCTAAATATAATATAGAATGATTTGAAATTTGAAATGGAGAGAGGGGGAGAGAGAAGTAGAGTATTTGGTAAATGGGGAGAAGAGAGAGAGAGAGAGAGAGAGAGAGAGAGCGTCTTGCTACTTTCACCATTATAAGAATTTCTTGCTTTCTCCATCGTCAAAAGAAAAGAAAATAGTCCCATCAGAATGTTGTGAATTGTTATATACATACAAGAGAACAAACTAAACACATCTCAAACTACAAATCACACACTTCATCCAATCTATAGAAATTGAAGTAAATGAACCTAACAGGACCATTGAAGTGAAACCACCAAATATTTAAAAAGTACCCTCCACCATCGTTTTAATGTACAACTTTCAGTCAAGCATTGCATTGACCGAGAACTGTTTTGTGCAAGATCTAAAAAGAAGAAAACACTTTATTTTCTTCCTTCAGCCAATAGACCCAAGTGGCTTGGGAAAAAAATCATTAAGGGATGTAACAAACCATTCAGAAACATATTTTCTTCCTTGGCATTGCTTATGCTGCTTAATTGAGCTCCAAATGCATGCTTGGATTTGACTTATTTGGCTGGTGAATGAGCCTAGATGAGCTTAATGAGCCTGAACAGTTCAACTATGGGTGTCAATGCTCCCAAATAATATATATATTGGGTTCCTGACAGGGTGTAAAATATTGTCCGTATCGTTCAATACATAACAAGATTTGGGACCTCCAATACCATTATTTCAGTGTATCTACCGATACAATACATGGCTGTATCACCAGCGATACCGATACATATTTTGATAATGCGATTTGGAACCCTGTTCCTGTCAAATTTCATGAGATAATGTAATTTTCAGATTCATTTACTGACAACGAATGCATATTCGGCATATGTAGTATGTTTCATGAGACCAGGATGAAAATGTTGGCAGGATGCTCAATTGAATACGGTTGACAGTGGCAACGAGATGAAACAGAACCTTCCATCCTTTGCCAATAAATATTTAACTAAGAACCCACAGTTGGATCCAGTACGCAACTCAAAATCTGTTGGGGTTACAACCACTTCATCTTCTGCCGAAACTCTATTAGTTAGGCCAGCTCTAACCAATTTGAAGAAGTTTGGTGCAAGGGGTGAGGTAGGTTTCGCCCTGTTTGACTATTCCTGTTCTCTGTTTTCTTCCTGTGCTCCTGTAGGAGACATACTAACACTGGCAAAAGTCTGCGAAAGTTGAGTGTCTTACCGATGCATGATAAAATGAAATTTGTCTGTCATTTTAGTCCATAGTACTTTTGATTTCCATGGTCTGAAAAATGGAACCCCCCCCCCCCCACCCCCCAAGTTTTTTCCCTTTATTGTGCGCGCGTGCGCACGTAAATACACATGTACGTACACAGCCATTTGAATCTCTGAAGAAAAGGGGACAGGGTTGGGTGTAGATATCTTTCTGAAAATTTTTTGTGGCTTATAAATCTTATCTAAAACACAAACTCTAACATTCTTCAATATATTTATTATATCAACTACAAACTTCCAACTCGTAAGGGTAGTTCAGTGGTTTAAGATCATCACTGGAACCAATCGTAAATTCGAAGGTATTGTGCTTGACCCTTGCTTGAAATGCTCTGACTTAATCGCATATGATTGCAGGTATCCAGAGGTTTACCCTTTAGTCGGTGGGTCCCAAGGACCTTGCCTTGAGGGGTTCCTCCGTTAACAAACAAAAAAAAAATACAAACTGCAGCATTCTCCCGTAGTCAGTTGACATTGCTTATTTGTTAAAAGACCCCATTGGCGAAAGAGCCTCGCCATTACCTCCAGAAAAGTAACTCATTTGTTCATTTCAGGGAGGTATCGCTACGTCTTCTGCACTGTCAAAGCTATCAAACCGACTTAACTTCTTGAAAGAACGACGCAGCCAGATTGCCAATGAGCTCCAAAATTGGGACAAGGGGTGGGTCTTTGAAAGAGGTAGAGTATCTGAATCACGCCAGCCAGTCCCAAATCTAGACAAGTTTCATCGAATTGATGGTCAGTCAGTTTACAACTCGGAAAAAGGCTCGGGATTGGACAGCAGCCAATTTCTAAAAAATGCAGAAAAACTTGGGACATTGTCAGATGGCCGGTTGCTCGAAGACGTTGATGAAGGAAGATTGGAAGATCAGTCAGCTCCAAACCTGGAAAGAGGAAAATCAGAAAGCTTTCCTAAGGTGGACAAAGGGCGAAGGTCAGAGCGCCATCCTCTTGTCCCACCAAGGACGTTTTCCAGATGATGCTTGCCAGGGTCTTGTTTGCCCTTACAGCATTGGTTTTTGCATTATCGACTCTGCTCATCTCGTTAAGCTAACAATAGGATCGGATAGAGCCAAGAAGATGACGACCAAGCTTTTGGAACGAGGTACTTTTTCAGGACTTTTTCAGGACGAGGTACTCTTAGGAACCCCACTAAATTTGACTTTGATGCCCTGACGTCTATAGGAGCTTCTGCCGCTGCTGCTGCTGCTCAAGTTCAGACATTCCTCCCCGAGCCCACAATGTACAGATCATTAATCTCCTTGATGGAAGTTGAATATTTTGTGAAATCATGAATTTTTGTGTTCACTTGTTCAGAAACATAGTAGGGCTGTTTTGTAATTATTAGTTTTTGAATGGGGGAAAGTGCAACATCTAACTTTTTTTTTATCCGAGCTCCATGATGGCCTAAGTGAATCCTGGAAGGAGAAAGGAGGGTCATTCTGGAATCCTGGTTTCAGGTGTCTCCATTGAAGCTGGTGCCACCTTCACTTAATTGGCCATGAGGAAAGATTTTGTTTGAGCTTGAAAAGGTATGTATTGGGGAGTGTTTTTTTTCATAATAAATGCTAGCAATATTAGCAATAAACCCGTGCAACACACGAATAAACACATTTTTTTTTTCATATTATCAAAGTTTTAAG
>JAULJZ010161374.1:0-26718 GCA_032270985.1 Heliamphora pulchella
AAGAAATGATACACATACATTGCTCATAAAGATTCTCATAAAATAAAAAAATAATTTTATTAAAATAAAATTAAATATTAAAAACATGGTTTTTAGTATACCAACCCTAACAGAAAATAGTTTCTTTAAATCAATGTATCTCCATCATTCGGACTCCGAATTGGGTCGTTCTTGTACTCAAATCGAAGCCCTGGAAGTTCTTTTTCCAACAAGACTACTCTCACAAAAAAAAATTTTTTGTAGAAAAAGTTATAATCAAAATAGTGAGGGTATGTCAGGTTTTCTCAATCGTTTTTCACCCATTTTTGGCCAAATGTCTTGGAAAATATTATTTTTCATCCTTAATGAATTTTTTTATTAACTTTCTTGACCCATGGGCTATGGATACACCTTTATCAACATACTAGGGTTGGGTTGCAAGTGTTGTACCTGTTGGATGGATTTTATGATAAAATAGGTTTTCTACATATAACGTTTTTTTAAAGAAGAAGAATGGGTATCTGAGGGTTGTGATATATAGTCATCTTTTGACATTACTAAGCATTTAGTACAGAAACATGAATTTCAAATTGTGTATATGCATATGATGGGTGCATTTCATTTTCTTCAAATGATACAATCATAATTGAATTAAATTTTGTGTAGGTACCTTATGAAGTTAATACATGAAATATGAATTATAAGAAATTATGGGTTGAAGTTGTGATGCATGTGCATATGACTTGAAAGGGAACTCGAGTACTTAAATGAAATATGATGTGAAATTGAAACGGAAGATTTGAAACGGGAAGCGAAAATGAGAATATTTGAAAATGATTGGGAGATAAACCAATTGTGGTTTGAACTCTCAGGTTTTCTTGAAAATAATGATAATATCAGGAATAATGAACCATATGGATTGATGTGAATTAACTTGGCCTGACGGGTCCGCGGTGAAAGACTAAAAACTTGCGCAAGATGGGGATCACATGCCCACGGGTTAGCCCCCGAAATGTGATGTTGCGTCGTGGTGAGTTATAGAGCTATCTATTACCGAATGGCTTTGCGTAGCCTATTGGGATTAATCGGGAGGAATTTCTATAAGCTGCGCCTGATGCCAGTTCATTGTTGTGATACGATTTTTTTGTGATAAATCGGGTAATGAAAATGTAATTCGGTTTTTGTAAAAAAAAAAAGGGTAACGAGAATAAATGTGAAAGAAAGGAATATTTGGAAATAGGTTTAATAAAAGAATAACTTGGCGTGCGTGGATGTGCGCCTGGAAATAAATAACAAATTTATGAAACTTGCATTTTTATTCTGGTTGCACACATCACACCTCACAAATTATGCATTATATGTGAGTTAATCTTTATCCTACGAGTTTTAACTCATGTATATTTACTAAACAATTTCAGGTTTTGAGGACTAGGGGCAATACCAGGGCAAGGGGTGCAGTTTGAGAAAAGACTAGAAGGAAGATTTAGAGTATCTTTATATTTTGTAATACATTTGTATATAATCTTAAGTGGATATTTGTAATGATTTGTTTTTATGTAAGAACTTTTGAAAACTCAAAAATTTTGTATTTAATTTGACATGTACGGGAATACTGTTATTTAAAGAAATTTTTTTTACATAGGTATAGTTAAACTCAACCTACAATGAAACAAAAGTTTTTGTTGAGAACTTTATATGCGGGTCAGTTTGGGTTCGGTTCATGGGCCCCCGAGTTTGGGGTGTTACAAGACCCCTACTCCCAGTCGACTGAAAACACTCAGGAAAAGCCAAAAACCCAAGACAGAACCAAGTCAGTCGACTGGTCTCGAGGTCCAGTCGACTGAACCCCAAGTACCAAGATCCAGTCGACTGATCATCAAGATCCAGTCGACTGACCTCTCTCGAAAACTGTTTTTATGCTGCGGTTTTTGCCTCCAAAATCTCGATTCGACACCTCAAAACCTCCGTCCAACACCCTCAAACATCCACACGCCTAAGCCTAACACCTAGACCACGAAAAAAACTCCTAACACTCGATTCCATCCACCAAAATCGACAAAAAACGAGTTTTAAACCCAAAAACCCAACTTGAAATAAACTCAGATCTAATGCAATCTAATCGGTAAAAACACACACGATTACACGTTGCACCCTTATAAGACATGAGAGTCTAGGATCCTACCTCGGTGAGTTAAAAACTCAACGCCTCAAACCACGTGCAAAACCGAGCTTCGCCGGAATGGAATTCCGTTCGGATGGATGCGTAGACCACGATGCCAATAACAAGGATCGACAGTCTGATCGTCGAAAATCGATCCCCGGGCCCTCGAGAAGTTAGAGATAAGATAGGGAGAAAATGGAGGAAACTTAGCGAATAAGTTTTGAAAATATATTTTGAAAATATCTAACTCCAGATATTTATAAGCCTCTAAAATATATTTTTTTTAAAATTTTTAAAATTTTCACCGCAATGCCCCACGGCCCCTAGGAACCAACCCCGCATGCATATCTAAGTCCGATCATGCATCAAAATACATAAAAACATGCTATCACATAAACACGAAACGCGCGTCGAAAAACGCCGAAAAGAAAAATGGGTCAGGGTCTCACATTCCTTACTTCGGAGATTGCTGTAGCCTTAGCATCCTAAATAGGTGGCAAGGCTTTGAGTAATTTTTCTAAATGCTCATAAGATTGATAAGTTTTTCCAAGTCCATTGAGAGAGTTAATAATGTGAGTAAAGCGAGTGTACATGCTAGAGATAATTTCATCATCATTCATTTTAAAACCTTTATACTCACTAATTAATCTATTAATTCTAGAATCTTTAACATTTTGAGTGCCTTCATAAGTACTTTCTAAATTTTTCTATATTTCTTTAACACTTTTACATATCATTATGCAGTTATATTCGTTAGTATCTAAAGCACAATACAAGGCATTCATAGCACTAGAGTTTATTTGAAATAGCTTTATATCATTTTCATTCATTTTTTCTTCTAGTTTAGGAATTTCTTTACCTTCTATAGTTTTAGTAGGAGTGAAATTACCTTGGATGATCACTCTCCAAGCCCTCCAATCTATGGTTTGAATAAAAATTCTCATTCTTTGCTTCTAAAAAGTGTAATTAACACCACAGAAGATTGGAGGCCTTGTAGAGGATTGAACCTCTCCAAACGGGGATACACCGATGCCTGCTATAGATCTTTTTCACAAAAACTTGTTAAGAATAATGTGATTAGCTCTGATACCAATTGATAGTATATGTGCAATCCTAAGAGAGGGTGAATTGGATAATTAGAAAAAATTCTTGTTTAAATATTAAGACACAAGTATAGATTTTAATTCACTTATAAGCAAGATTCAAAACTTTTTGTTTGAAGATTAAAACGTAAGTATAGATTTTAATTCACAATATTTAAAATTTCTTGTTTGAAAATTGAAATCACAAGATTCAAAACTTTCTTATTTGAAAATTAAAATACAAGTATAGATTTTAATAGTGAATGATTTTAGTATAGATTTTAAATGTGTGTGATGCAAATATAAGCAATAATTAATAATAATAAAAATAAAGCAAGTTAGAGACATGACACCAAGATTTTTACAAAGTTCGGCGCAACGGCCTACGTCTTTGTCTCAAGCCAACCACTATGAAGATTTTCACAATCACTCTTTCAATAGGTGGAGCAGTCTCTCTCCTTAGTCTAGGCGGAGTAACCTCTCTTGAGAATGTCCCCTTCTCAAGTATCCCAATTCTTATAGGCGGATTAACCTCTCTTGAGAAATACCATTCTCAAGTACAATAGAATGAAATGAAAGTGTACAAAAAAATGCTCCTTCAATGAACGGATGAGTACAAGAAATTAACATACTAACTCACTTCTCAAAAAAATATTTCAATGAAGCTCTATGAGAAATCTAAAACCTTTTCTCTAAAAAATGTGATTGAAAAACTAAAGAAATTGAAGCACAAGAAGTAAGAAAATGAGAGAATTGATTGGAATGTTTGAAGTGAATAAAACTAGAGCATAAAGGCTCTATTTATAGACCAAAAGTCTGGACTAGCCGTTGGGCTAAATGTGGTAATGTCAAACTAGTCCTTTCAGCCAAAAATTCAAAATTAAGCCTACTCAGTTAACTGGACTTGTGGGTCAATCAACCGAACTGTTTTAGATCCAATTTCCTTTTTGGCAGTCCAGTTTTTGTCGACTAAATGCTATGTATTAGCCGACTGAACTTTTAAAGTTTAGAATTTTTGATTTTCAAAAAGGTTTTGATTACTCTTATTTTGGGAAAATATTTTTAGGATTCCTATGAGGTTCAAGAGATATAATCTTGAGTTTTATGGATTTACATAGATCCTGATTTTGATACAAATGAAATTTAAAAACTTTGTCTTTAATCCTTCAATTTGCTGCAAAACCTTGTAGCCAAAGTATTTGATTTGAAATATTTCTTCATGGCTTCCATTTTGTATATTTAATTGTGCTAAACATATATTTTCTGTAAACAAACTCAATTTGCACAATTAGATATTTAGATTTGTTATCATCAAAACGGTCATTGAAGCCTTGTTAAGCTAACAAGAAAAATCAAGAAAAATAAAATGAGCCACTGATGTTTTAACACGTTAACTCGAGAAAACAAGGGTCCGGAGGCTAAGGTACGAACCGGGAAAGGTGTTAGGTACCCCCCCAATTCGCCCAACAGTGAGGTTAGCCTCTACTAATCATCATTGATTTTTAATTAGATTTTTCAAATGCATGCAAATACAAGAGATGGAGGCAAAGAGAGAACATCCAAAATCAAATAAGAAAAATACATAACATATATATATATATAAAACACCAAATAAAATAAGTATCAAAAGAAAAATTCAAAATTCTACGACATGCAATATTTGATTAAAGGATACATAGAGCAAACTCGCATGTAATATTACTTAAATAACCTAAATTAGCATGATTCAAATAAAAAACAAAAATATACTCTAAAAGTCATTAGATACAAGTCATACCAAAAATGATCATGAATTTACTAACAATATCATCAAACAACATAAAATAATCTAAGTTACTCTAAAACATGGTTTCAAATGAAATGAATAAAACATACTTTAAAATTATTATACCAAATATGCATATTACCAAATAATCAAAAATTACATTAACATGATTAACTTCTACTAGAGAGAAAAGATAAACTAAAATAAAAAAAGTATATGAAAATTTTATATTAAAAGCTTAATAATAAAAAAATAATAAAAGATTATTAAACTAATAACAGGAAATTTATGCTTTGCTTCATACAAAACAATGCTCAAAGACTTGATCAAAAGAAAAGGAAACAAAATAAACTTTACAAAAAAGACGATTAAACTAAAATTAAAAGCTTTTTTTTAGGAAGATAAAAGAAAATGCTACTAAGTTAATTAGAATTATGACTAAAGAAAAAGAAAAATGATCCTAACTGTTATTAGGAATTTTATAGTTTTTATATGAAAACCGGACAAAATAAAAGAAAAGTGAAAGAAATGTTACAAAAAGAAAAACTAAACTAAAATTAAGTGATTTTATGAATTTTGATGTCAAACAAAATAAAAGAAAAGAAAAAAAAGGAGTACTATTAAAAGAAAAATAAATTAAGCTAACGAAACATAACGACCGAAAACAATGACTATCACATAGTGACGTAACAGCCATTTAACTAAGAGATATAAAATACGGATGTAATATCGATAATTACAACTATATGAATATGAGTGTGTGAGACCCTGTACCGTTTTAATTTTGATATATATAAATGATGACGTGTATTTCCTTCATGTTATATATCAACGATGCATGGTTTTTGTTTTGGAGTTATAGAACAGCATGTATAGAGGTGTTTTATGCTTTCTCGGACCTTGCTTAGGCTTGTTTGGTTGGCCTTAGAATACAAAACTCGAGACCAAAATAGTAGGCTGTTCGGTCGACTGAACTGGCGAGTTTGGTCGACTGAACTGAAAACCAGTAGGTTGAGAACCTTGGGTTCAGTCGACTGGAGGGCTTGGTCCAGTCGACTGAACCATTTTTCTTGAGTTCGGTCGACTGAACTCAAGGGTTCGGTCGACTGAACTGAGGCGGTGCACGTTTTTTGAGGAGCTTCAGCTGACTGAAGTGACCTCTTCAGTCGACTGAACTGCCTTTTTGGCGAGCTTATAAGTATCCTGAGGGCTGGAATGTTTGGAAAGCTTTCTTTTTCTCATTTTCTCTGCCTTCTCTCTACATATTTGACCCGCCCGAGCCTAGTTTTTGACGATCAGCTTGTGGATCCCTGCTATTCATGCTGCTAGCTTCGCGCTCATCCGGTCAGATTCTCGTTCTGACGATGTTTGATTTTTGAGGCGTCGGGTTTTGACCCAACGAGGTAGGATCCTAGACCTACTACTATTATGAGGGTGTTATATGTAATTATATGTGTTTTCACCGAGTAAAAAATGCATCAAATGTCATATTTCCTGTTTAAGCCTTGTTTTTCTGATAGAAAGCATGTTGTTAGCTTTTCTTGACTTATAATACTGTATGACATGTGGTAGTATGGTTTTCAAAGGGTTTTGTTGAAAATAGTGGATTTTGGTAGAAAATTGTGATTTTGTGAAAAATCTCAACACTCAGTGTTTTGGAGGTTTGGAGATCGCCTTCGAGGTTAAGTCTCAGTTTTTGAAACGTTTTGTTGAAAACGGGCAAATACATTTTGAAAATATTTTGTTGATCTCCATGTTAATGGATGGATCTATATACATGTATAATTTATTATTTTGAAAAAATGTTTTCGTAGTTGAGTTACGGTACTATTTTTAGAAGATTATCTAGATGTACCGGGATGACGTGTATTTTTCACGAGCTGCCCTCGGTGTAAGTCCAAAAACATGCACAGCGTAGGTACTCAGGTCCTTCGGGTTAGTCCCCTTAAATTGAGACGGTTGGGTGCTTAGTTCCCTCGGGTTGTCGCCCGTAAATTAAGCTTTACGTTATGGTGCTCTGTATAGAACTTGTCATTACCTAGCAGGCCTTAAGTGGTTCAAGACTAGGGTAATAGACAGGATTCTATAGTTGCTACCTTTGTCTGTGTGACAGAGTCAGTACATAGGATCTCTTTCTTCTTTTCCACGATGGTACATTCCGTGTGGGAACGATATTTTGGTTACTGTTTTCCTTCAGCTGTAAAATGTGTTTTGCATTGATTAAATACTTAGTTGTGAAGGAAAAACTATTTTGGAGGTTTGTGGGAAACTTGGGGTTTTATGACGTAAAACCTTTTGGGTTTTGTGGTTGAGTTCGCTCCCACTCTACATGATTGGATATTTCCTGCTTTACAGCTTTATTGTCTGTTTCTATTGGGTTTCGGCTCACGGGTGAAATTTTTTGTAAAATTATTTTCAGGTGATGCTTTGGATGATGTCCTTGAGTAGCTCTGGTGATGCCCGCGGTGGCGAAAGACTTTTTGTAGTTTTTCTTTTTGGTATGCCTGTTCCTGAAGGCAGTTTTGTACGCCATAAAGCGATATACTTATGCATGTTAAACTAGATATTTACTGTTTACGAGAGATGCATACTGGGTTTTCTTGTGATTCCAACAGGTGGATTTGAATGTATCAAAACTTATTTTTTGTAAAACTGGTGTTTGGTGGATTTTCATGTGACCTTGGGTTTTGGGGCGTGACAACTTGGTATCAGAGCTCTGGGTTTGAATACCTAAGAGCCATGGGAAAAGGGGTTTATCACCTGGTGAGGTTGATTGTGTATGCTTGCTTGCATGTGTTTAAACGTTGGTTTATAACATGTTAATAGCTTTTTGAGCATGATAATTGTGTATATGTGGGTATGGAGGTGGAATCTCAGGATTAATAAGTCTTGCTTTCGAGCGTTTGGTTAAACATATTTGGAAGCCAAGTTAGAAGCGTGTTTGGCCGACGTGTTTTCTAGCAGGGAATCTAAATAGGTTATCCAAATGGACAAGTCGTCTTGTTAGTTATCCTCGGTATGTGAGACGTGTTAACATGATCTTATGTGGCTATGTGATAGCATGATTATGTGTTCCTGTTACGTAATGACATGTTGTAGGAAAGCTTATCTTGTTTATATTGCTTTCTATAGAATTATGTCTACGTGGGGAGCGCGGGGACGGGGTCATGGCCAATGCCGTGGCCGAGGTCGTGCTTATGTTCAGGTTCCAGAGGAGGGAGACGTTCATGTAGCACAGGAACAAGTAGGCGGTGCTGACGTTGTCCAGGAGATGTTTGCTACTATACGAGTCATGGCAGAAGCGACTAGGGCTAGTGTACGGGTTCCTGAGCCAAGGGCTTCTGTGGCTAGGAGAGGCTTTCGGCGGTTGGATCCTCCAACCTTTGCTGGGGAGCCGGACCCCAAGGTTGCTACCGAGTGGTTGGAAGTGATCACGTCGATCTTTGATACTCTGGATATTGAGGAGGATGCTTTGCGGGTAAAGTTGGAGGCGTTCCAACTGCGGGAAGATGCTAGAGAGTGGTGGAAGTTCGCCAAGACCACTGTGGATGAGACGTGGGCTGCTTTCACGAGAGTCTTCTTGGAGAAGTATTTACCGAGATCTTCGAGAGATACTTATCGAGAGGAGTTCCTCTCCCTTGTTAAGGGGAATCTGTCTGTGGTCCATTATGAGGCCAAGTTCGCGAATCTGCCGCGATTTGCACCAGAAATGGTATCGACCGAGGTTGTGTACTCGGAGGTTTGAGAGAAGACTTCGACCTGCTATCAAGGATAGGGTTGCAGCTCTAGATGTGGAGGTGTACATCAAGCTGATGGAAGCTGCTATCCGGGTAGAGAACTCGTTGGCAAACAGCCGCAGGATTAGAGAGAGCGGGAGTCAATAGGATAGTGGAGATACACAGACTCGGGGGCGCAGGAACAAGCACCAGAGGTCGCCTAGACCTAGTTCTCATTTTACCGAATCATCTCAGCCGTAGTCGTCTGCACCTACACCTTCAGTGGCTTCGACAGGAAGGCCAGAGCAGAGAGGGTTGATTTGTTATAGATGCGAACAGCCGGGGCATCGTTCAGTTGAGTGCCCGTAGAAGGGCCAGGCTCAGAGTTTAGCACCTGTCCAGTCACAGATGAGAGACCCACCTATCTGTTTTGGGTGTGGTCAGTCCGGACATTTTCGAAGATAGTGTCCCATGGAGGGGAATGCCCAGGACACGACAGGAGCGTCGATTGCTTCATCTGTACAGAGGCGACAAGCTCCGCAGCAACCTAGGGGTCAGACATCTAGGTTTGTGGAAGGAGGTGCTTCAGCTCAGTCAGTGAGGCAGCCATCGACTCAGGGTTATGGTGGCAAGACCAGACCACCGTAGGCTAGGGCTTATGTTTTTGCTGATCGCAGTGCTTCCAAAGCATCAGTTGCGTCTGATGCAGCAGTTACTCCAGCCATGATCAGAGGTACTCTTCTAGTCTTTAGATCATGGGCTAGTGTTATTATAGACACGGGAGCATCACATTCGTTTATATCCTCTACATTTGTGTCTGCATTGGGGTTGGAAATGGACTGGTTGGATAGTACCATGTGTGTTGAGACCCCAGTTAGTGGGAGTGTGACGCTGAGCCTTATTTGTAGATCCTGCGTGTTGGAGGTCGCCGGTCATTGTTTAGAGTTTGATTTCATCATTCTAGACATGACCACGTTTGACGTCATCCTAGGGATGGACTGGCTGACGACCTACCATACCTATACAGATTGTGAGCGACGGAGAGTGTCGATTTGTACACCAGAGGGTGACTGCTTCTACTTTGTGGGTGATCGGGATGAGAGCTTGGTGTCTGTACCAGGTGCCGCGCGAATTCGAGGGAACTTGGGTTCTCTCTTTTTTGCTCTCAAATTGGATGTGCCAGATGAGGTTTGAGGGGAGTTGCCCCATGTGGTGTGTGACTATCCGGACATCTTTCCTGACGACCTATTTGAGTTGCCACCGAGCCGTGATGTGGAATTCTCCATTGATCTTATTCCAGGAGCGGCTCATATCTCTATGCCATCATATCACTTTGCACCTGTTGAGTTGCGAGAACTCAAGGTGCAGTTGCAGGAGTTACTGGATAAATGGTTTGTACGGCCGAGTACATCGTCGTGGGGAGCACCGTCTTTGTTCGTGAAGAAAAGAATGGGTCGTTGAGACTATGTATAGACTACAGGAAGCTAAACCAGGTGACGGTGAAGAATAAGTATCTTATGCCTAGGACTGATGGCCTGTTTGATCAGTTGAGGGGATCCCGTTGCTTTTCAAAGATTGACTTGAGGTCAGGGTATCATCGGCTGCAGATTAGGGACGAGGACATAGCGAAGACTGCCTTTCGGACTCGCTATGGTCACTACGAGTTTTTGGTTATGCCGTTTGGTCTGACGAACGCCCCTGCCACATTTATGGGTCTGATGAACCATATCTTCCACTCCTACCTAGACAGTTTTGTGGTCGTGTTCGTAGACGATGTTCTAGTTTATTCGCCCATGAGGGAGATGCATGAGGAGCATCTGCACGTCGTTTTGCAGTTTCTGAGAGAACATCGCTTGTATGCGAAGTTTGAGAAGTGCGAGTTCTGAATGTCAGAGGTGAGATTCCTTGGACACGTGGTGTCGAAGAATGGGGTATTAGTGGACTCGACAAAGACTGATGCAGTGACAGATTGGCAGCAACCAAAGAACATTTTTGAGATTCGCAGTTTTCTGGGTCTAGCGGGTTATTATCGGCGGTTCATGAAGGACGTCTCTAGGCTTGTAGCACAGATGACGCGTCTGTCGCGGAAAGGAGTCAATTTTGCGTGGAGTGATTCCTGTGAGTCAGCTTTCCAGAAGCTGAAGAGGAGATTGACCAGTGCGTCAGTGTTGAATATTCCTGAGCGAGGTCTGGGGTATACAATGTACTGTGATGCGTCACTTGATGGTTTGGGCCGTGTGTTGATGCAGGGAGTTTAGGTTGTAGCCTACGGCTCGCGACAGCTGAAAATACACGAGAGGAATTATCCGACTCATGATCTGGAGTTGGCAGCCATAGTCTTTGCTTTGAAGACATGGCGGTATTATCTATATGGTGAGAATTTTGAGGTTTTCTTATCACAAGAGCTTGAAGTACTTGTTTTCATAGAAAGACCTGAATCTTCACTAACGACGATGGATGAAGTTATTGGGAGACTACGACTTTGATTTGCAGTACCATCAAGAAAAAGCAAATGTCGTAGCTGACGCACTCAGTAGAAGATCTCATGGCTCGTTAGCTTCTGTGGCTCTACGAGAATGGGACATGCTTGGAGCTGTTGGGGAGTTTGATTTGTGTCTCAGGGAGACAGGGGAAGGTGCGACTTTATATTCTGTAGCTTCACAACCTGCATTAGCTACACGCGTGTAAGAGGCTCAGCGGACCGATCAGGAGGCTCAGATGATACAAGACCGCATTACTAGTGGGGCAGACACAGCAGGATGGATGGTGAGTTCAGATCAAAGCTTGAGATTGACAGGACGCTTGTTTGTGCCAGAGTCATGTCGTGCAGAGGTGCTACATGAGTTTCATCACTCACGTCTTGTAGTGCATCCGGGAGGCACGAAGATGTATCATGATCTACGCCGACAGTTCTGGTGGATGGAAATAAAAAGGGACGTGATTCGATTCGTTTCTCAATGCTTTACTTGTCAGCAAGTAAAGGTGGAGCACCAGAGACCTGCAGGGTTGTTGCAGCCGTTGCCTGTATTTGAGTGGAAGTGAGAGAATGTCACGATGGATTTTGTATCAGAACTTCCACGCTCGTCGAAGGGACACGATGCTATTTGGGTTATAGTGGACAAGTTGACGAAGTCTACGCACTTCGTCCCTATCCGAGTGAGAGACCCAGTGGACCGATTGAGTAAATTGTACTTTCAAGAGATAGTCCGACTACACAGAGTACCTGTGACTATCGTTTCAGATCGAGACCCGTGCTTTACATCGCGCTTTTGGTAGAGTCTTCAGATGGCTTTGGGGACAAGCTTGACTTTTAGTACAGCTTTTCATCCTCAGACCAACGGTCAGTCTGAGAGGTCCATTCAGATTTTGGAGGACATATTGAGAGCATGCGTTCTTGACTTTCGGGGTTCTTAGGAGGATCATTTATCAGTGCCTGTATTGGGATGGCACCGTATGAGGCTTTGTATGGTAGACCATGTAGGTCGCCTGTTTGTTGGACAGAGGTGGGAGAGACCGCTGTTTTGGGACCCGACTTAGTACGGGAGACGACGGCGCAGATTGCCGTGATTCGTCAGTGTCTGGTGACAGCTTAGAGCCGCCAGAAGAGTTATGCGGATCGGAGAAGGATATTGTAAATCACAATATTGTAAATCACAATTGTCGGATATGTTGGCACTACTTTGATGAATTCAAGAGTAACAACATGATAATTGTGAATGTGCTATGTGAACAAAGTAAAATTAAAGTTCATTTTTATAACATGAATTTAACTAAACTTAATTAATTTAAGCATGCTTATCACAATTAACTAGATGCTCACGATTAAAACAAACAAAATGAGATAACTGAATCAACTATGTAAACAACATAAGGAGTAAGGTATTCAGGATAAAAGGTTGAAACTAACTCAGTCACTCCAAGAGAAAGGAAATGGAGATAGAAAGACTAGGGATCCAAATAGAATATCTGGATTGCTATAATCCGGGTGAAGCCTCAAGTCGGGGAGATGTGATCAATGATCCAATTCTCAAGTAATGCTTTAATCCAAGTGTAGATGAGTCAGGGCCAAGCAGAGTCTCAATATTGGTGGTCAGTCTCTCGATACTTTGGTAGGGTGTTGGTATTAAAATTCTTCTGTCTTCCAACCCATCTGAACTCTGATATCAAAATTTTCCTTCCTAAATCGTACTAGAGGTACGATATTTATAGAGTTCGTCAACCAATGAGATGCTGGTATGTTTTGGGACACGTCAGGCCATTTGGAGTTGGTGGTCGCCAGGTTGTGGGAATGCGATCACCATCAAAGTTAAGCATCTAAGCGTTTTTTTTATAGCGGTCGCCACAATAAAGTTGGCGACCCCATGGTTCAAATGTGGCAGTCGCCACCTTGGCTAGGGTTTTCAAGAGGTTCTTATGCAGATTGCCACAATCAAAGTTGGCGGTCCCACAGTTCAAAGTTGGTGGTTCAAGGTGATTTCACTGGTTTGAAGTTTTTGATCATTAGGTTCAGATCACTGAGCTTAGATCACCTCCTGAGTATTGTTCAAAAGCACCATTCCACTTGTTTTTATCATTGGATTCACCCGGTTCAACCTAAGATTGGCGGGGTCAAATTAGAGTATCTACAGTTGCCCCTCTTTGATATAACTTGCATAGCAACGCGTGATGCAAGCTATATCAAATATCCTAAGACAACATTCACTTGATCGAGCAGTCAATCTTAGGCCACAAACACACAAGCATGCATATGATGTTGGTCGTACTCGAATTTTTATCGAGCTGCCTACGTACCCCTTTTGCTAGGGATTAGACTAAAACGTACCTCATAGGGCAAAATGCAAAGATGCAAGATACAAAATATGATGCAGATGCCAACATGATGGAAACACCGATATGATCAAACAATGTTAAGCCCCAAACCCCGGGGACTGGCCTCAAACCTTCTCGTACAAAGGTCATCAATTATAAATTTCATTCACTACAGATTGAAGTTTAGAATATATTAAAAAGAAATAAGGTTTTCGTCAACAACAATATTCTCGTACAGACAAAATCCCAAATGAATGCCTTGAGGTTTCAAGAGTTCATTTATGACAATAATATTATTACAATTATCCGTTTAACTTTATGTACAAATATAATACAAAATACAAGAAACATTAAATCTATCCTTCAGCTCTTCGCTAGTGTGTTCATAACTATGGTATCATCCTTGCTTCTCGGGACCTGAAATGGTTTAGTATACATACGTGAGGCAAAACTCGTAGGATAAAGATTAACTCAAAGTAATGCATGATTTATGAGGTGTGATGGGTGCAATTGTAAAAAATATATAAATTTTCACCAATTCATTATTCCTTCACACGCACACACCGACGCATGTGTGGCATTGGGATTTAGGGGTTGTTTTGGAAAAATGTTTCAAAAATAAGAAAATCTAAAGATGTTTAGAAAACTATTTCAACATCTTAAAAACTAAACTTTGAAAACCCCTTTTTGTTGAAAATTGAGTTGCTACTTAGTTTTTGAAAAAAATTAAGAAAAACAAAAAATGGCTACTGATCTTTGAAACGTAAACCAGAGAAAAAAGGGTTTGGGGGCTAAGGTACGAATCGGGAAAGGTGTTAAGCACCATGTTCGTCCAACTATAAGGTTGGCATCTACTAATCATCATTGGTTCTTTTAATAGAATTTTTTAAATGCATGCAAATAAAAAAAGTAGAGACAAAGAGAAAATATCCAAAATCAAATAGAAGAAATACATAACATATGTACATAACACTCCAAATTGGAACAAATAAATGGATGAATTCCTAAGTCTTACGGCATGCAATTTCTAACTATAGGATACATGGAACATACATGCAATATTTACAAAAATAAACTAAACTAGCATAGTTTGAATAAAAAAACAAAAATATGGTTGAAAATGCTAAAATTATCTAAACATGAATTGTTAATATGTTAAATTATTCTAAACACGCACTTTAAGAAAAATAATCGAAACATGCATATTGCAAAGAGTGAACTAAGTTAACATTAAAGAAAAACTAAATGTAAAAAAAATACATAAAAGTTAAAAGAAAACTTATTAACAAAGAAAACAAAATAAGAGTTTTATAACAAAAGAGAGTTTGAGAATTTAAAGAGAAAGAAAATGATGAAGAAGTTTGTAAAATAAAATGATGCTAAATGAAAAAGTTAGAAAATGTTTATTTTAACTATTAAAAGAAATCCCAATTATCCGCATTTCATATTTTTAAACAAAACAAAATAAAATAAAATAAATGAGAGAAAATTATACTACCATTTAAAAGTGCAAATTAACTTGAAAGTTTTTTTGTGATTTTTGAATTTACCAATGATAAAAGAAATACTATATAAGGAAAATAAAGCTAAAAAAGAAGTTTTGTGAGAAAAGAAGAAAAATGAACGCTAAAATGGATATTATAACTAATAATGAAAAGAAATAAAATAAAGAAAAATAGAACATTAGCATTAATAAGAAAAGAAAAGAAATACTGGTAATAAAATAAAAATACTAAAAGAATATTTAAACTAATATTTAAAAGAAAATGACATTAATATCACAAGAAAAAGAAAATAAAATAAAAATGAATGCTAGTAAAGGAAATTAAACTAATGTTACAAGAAAAAGAAATGAAAATAAATACTAGTAAAATTAAACTAACGCTACAAAGATATCAAAAACAATTATTTAACCTTAATGTGAAATGTAGTATTAATTACTAAATTCACATAGATGTAAGTGCATTATTATAACAATTAACAACATTAATTAGTTGTAATTATAAGAATTTTTTAGCACTAAATTGATGGAGTAATAAAAATAAGAAAGAGATGGATAATGTGCTTAGTGTGAATGTGTGAAATAAGTAGTTAATTAAAAGATTAAACTAAATGAGAGTAATTGAATAAAGACAAGATTAACTATGTAAATAAAAAGGAATATATGAATTGAGATTAAACGTAACCCGATCGCCCCAAAGAGAGAGAATAGGGTTAGAAGGACTGGGGATCCAAGCGAGAATACCTGGATTGCTAAAGAATCCTCAAGTCATGGAATGCGCCTCGGTGGTTTAATCATCGGGTGGTGATCCAAGCAAGACTTCAACGTAGGTGTCGGAGGTTCAGAACTCGGTATTTCGGCAGGGCTTCGGCGTCGGGACTCGGAATTGCTCGGCAACTCAGCAAAGCTTCACTCTCAAAACCTCACACTCCAATTTTGTCCTTGAAAATGCACCAGAGGTATGGTATTTATAGAGTTTTTCAGCCAATGAGATGCCGCCACATTTTAGGGACACGTCAGGCCATTTGAAGTTAACGATCGTCACAATGCAACTTAGCGGTCGCCATCTTTTTGAAAGGTTCCACAAGATTCTATGGAGGTCGCTACAACGAAAGTTGGTGGTTACCATGATGAGTGGTGGTGGTCGCCATTTTTGGCTAGGGTTTCCACAAAGGTCCATGGCGGTCGCCACAATGAACATGGCGGTTGCCTTAGGCTGCAAGTTTCGATGGTTCGACAAAATTTTATTGGTTTGAAGATTTCAGATTCAAATACCGACTTTGGATCACTTCCCGAGGATCGTACTGTGGCACCATTCCACCTGTTTTTATCATCGAATTCGCCTAAGATTAGGTGGGATCAAATTGGGGTGTCTGCAGTTGCCCCTCTTTGATATAACTTGCATAACAACGCGTTATGCAAGTTATATCAAAGATCTAAAGACAACAACCATTTGACCGAGCCGCCAATCTTAGGCCACAAACACACAAGCATGCATAGGATGTTGGTCGAGCTCGAATTTTTATCGAGCTGCCTACGTACCCATTTGCTAAGGATCAGACCAAAACATAGTTCGTGGGGCAAAATGCAGGGATGCAATGATAAGAAATATGATGCATGACAAGTATAGTGTAATGCAATGCGAGTCAGTTTAGGGTCAGAAAGAGGAACGATGAGTCAGTTTATGAGGAGGATCGACGAGTCAGTTTATGGTCATGAGGAGGATCAATGAGTCAGTTTAGGGCCATGAGGAGGATCGACGAGTCAGTTTAGGGTTATGAGGAGGGCCGAGGAGTCAGTTTAGGGTCATGAGAACGACCGACGAGTCAGTTTATAGTCATGAGGAGGACCGACGAGTCAGTTTAGGATCATAAAGAGGATCGAGGAGTCAGTTTAGGGTTATGAGGAGGACCGACGAGTCAGTTTAAGGTCATGAGGAGGATCGATGAGTCAGTTCATGATCATGAGTGTGAGACCCTGACCCGTTTTCTTTTTCGACGTTTTCGGACGCGGGTTACGTGTTTCCTTTCGAGCATGTTTTTACTGCTTTTGATGCATGATCGGGTTTAGATATGCATGCGGGGTAGGTTCCTGGGACCGTAGGCCGTTGTGGCGCAATTCTCGAAAAATTTTAAAAAAAGATATTTTGGAGGCCTATAAATATCTGGAGTTAGATATTTTCATAAAGATATTTTTCAAAACTTCTCTAGTAAGTTTTCAGTTTTCTCTCTGCCTTCTCTCTAAGTTCTCGGGGGCCCGGGGCTCGATTTTCAACGATCCAACAGCGGATGCTTGCTTTTGGCATCGAGGGCTACGCAACCATCCAGTCAGATTTCAATTTCGGCGAAACTCGATTTTGCACGTGGTTTGAGGCGTCGAGTTTTAAACTCACCGAGGTAGGATTCTAGACCCTACTGCTGTATAAGGGTGCTATAGGTAAACATGGGTGTTTTTACCAGTTAAATCTCTGTGAATCTGATTTTATATCAAAGTTGGTTTTTGGGTTAAAATCGGGTTTTTGTTGGTTCCGGTGGATGGAATCGGGTGCCGGCTGTTTCTGTGGTGCCCTTGGTGTTAGGTATACGCACGTGTATGTTTGAGGTTGTTAAATGGGAGTTTTGAGGCTTCGATTCGGGGGTTTGGAGGTTGAACCCGTAGCTCGGAATCAGTTTCTGGGTGGGTTCAATCGAATAAACTCATAGGTTCAGTCGACCGGATTGGTGTTCTTGAGGTTCAGTCGACTGGACCTCGAGGGTCAGTCGACTGGACAGTGCTTCTGGGCGTTTTGGCCGTTTCCAGTGGATTTTTCAATCGACTGGGAGTTAGGTCCAGTCGACTGAATTCTGGGCTATTTGTTAGTGATTTTGGGTTGGTTCCTTGGTTTTCGATTGGTGTACTATGGTATTCAATTGATCAATTTATGGGAATTACTTGATTTAAATACCTGTGGATCCCTTTTGGGATTTGGTTGGTTGTGTGGCGATTTCGGGGGTCGTGTCGTGGCCTCGGGTGTGCGTTTGAGTGTCGCCCTCATGGGTGATGTGCATGGTAGATGCGGCTTGCTGATGCGCGGTTAGGTGCATGGTTTGATGTTGGGTTGTGTTGGCACGGGTGAGCGTCGTGGGTCTGTGATGACCGTGTTGGGGGTGTTTGGGCCAATGGTGGTCGTGTGGGTTGTTCCGTGAGTGGATGTCGGTTTGTTTTGGCGGGTGGCATCGTGATGTATGGTTATACATGGTTATGTGCATATTTATAACTGTTTATTTATGTACTAAATATATGTAATTGAATTACATGATATGATATCGTTATGTGTTATGTGGTTTATGCTTTAAAACTTAGAGTTTTATATGCATGTGGCATGGTCTGTGGAACGTCGGGTTGATATATGGTTATATGCTTTAATTCCTGATTTAGATTTGCATATGTGTATGAGATGGATTAGATGAATCTGTGATCTAGTAGATGTAGATCCTAGTTGTTGATGCACGTGTGCGTAAGTGGGTGAACGAGGTAGGCTGTGAAAGCCGGTGAACGAGGTAGGCTATGAAAGCCGGTGAACGAGGTAGGCTGTGGAAGCTGGTGTATTTGGGGCTGTGGTCCTTCGGTGAAAGTTCGAGAAGATGCATTAGTTGGGGCTACGGTCCTACGGTGAAAGTCCGTGAAGATATGTGTTGCATGGGCTGCGTGCGTGGTGTGCGATATCTGATGGATTGAAACGAGATCCTGATGAGGCACGGGTGTGAATGTGTGTGCGATATCTGAAAGCTGAAACGAGGTCCTGAAGAGGCACATGTTCAAGGAATACATGTATTGCATTTTGGGATGGATAGACCAATTTTCTTAAAACTGTATTGTAGGCCGACGGGCGTCCAAATATTATATTAACGGCCTACGGGAGTCGTAATACTCGAATCATTTTCAGGGCTCTGATGAGTTGACAAATGGCTTTTATCCTCGCTTCCCTTGCATGTGAAAATGATTTTCTGGTTCTAGTGAGTAGTGATCTAAAACTGTTTTCAAATTGTTTTACTGGATTGAAAGATAGTCGAAAATTGCACTTCGTATATCGAGCATGTTTAGTTTATGCTGCATGTGTTGTTTAGAATCTGCTGAGCTTTGGCTCACGGTGTGGAATTTTGCTTTGCTTTAGGTACCGGTTACGCTAGTTGATCTAGAGGTGCTGAAGAGGTGGAAGCGCTGCACTCTTCTTTTTTTCTAGTTTTGTGATATGTACGCTTATAACATGTCTTTGGGCGTTGGAGTCGTGTAATGTTGCCGTTTGGCATTTATATACAATGCATGTATGGTTTAAATTGAGAGTATATTCTCGGGTGGGGTATCCTGTATGGTTGTTTATGCGTGTTTCACGTGGTCTGGAGTTTGGGGCGTGACAATGAGAAGGACCAACGTGTCAGTTTAGGGTCATAAAGATAATCGAGGAGTCAGTTTAGGGTTATGAGGAGGATCGACGAGTTAGTTTAGGGTCGTGAGGAGGATCAACGAGTCAATTTAGGGTCGTGAGGAGGACCGAAGAGTCAGTTTAGGGTCATGAGGAGGACCGACGAGTGAGTTTAAGGTCATGAGGAGGACCGATGAGTCAGTTTAGGGTTATGAGAAGGACCAAGGAGAAAGACATCAAACTAATAGGTCAAGTTAAGACTTAAAAAATTCGAAACGAGGTACATAATAAAGTTAAAAGTCAAGTTACGACATTAAATTAAATTTATCGAAAGGAGAGAACACCTTTAAAAAAAGGGTTTTAAAACTTACCAATTTATTTATTTTTTTGGAATTATTTCTAAGCACACAAGACTTTCTCGAAGTATTTTTAAGAAACACCTGAGATTATTTTTGAAAAAACACACACACAAAAAATAATTAAAGGTTTTATGAAAATTATCTTGGCTAAAACTTATGAAATTAAAACACTTAAAGAACACTAAATAAATAAAATAACAAAACCCTCAAACAGTCCCTTCAACCCTGAATCGTCATAAAGGCAAACTCACACAAGGCCGCTAACTTTGGAGTTGGCGGTCGCCATGACAAGAGTGACGTGACAGTTGACAACATGGCGGTTGCTTAGAATCTGCTGTGTTGTCGAGCATGTTTAGCTTATGTTGCATGTGTTGTTTAGAATTTGCTGAGCTTTGGCTCACGGTGTGGAATTTTGTTTTTCCTCAGGTACCGGTCACGCTAGTTGATCTAGAGGTGCTGAAGAGGTGGAAGCGCTGTAGTCTTCTTTTTTTGCTAGTTTTGTGATATGTACGCTTATAACATGTCTTTGGGCGTTGGAGCCGTGTAATGTTGCCGTTTGGCATTTATATACAATGCATGTATGGTTTAAATTGAGAGTATATTCTCGAGCTGGGTATCTTGTATGGTTATTTATGGGTGTTTCACATGGCCTGAAGTTTGGGCGTGACAATAAGGAGGACCGACGTGTCAGTTTAGGGTCATGAAGAGGACCGACGAGTCAGTTTAGGGTCATGAGGAGGACCGACGAGTTAGTTTAGGGTCGTGAGGAGGATCGACAAGTCAATTTAGGGTCGTGAGGAGGACTGAGGAGTTAGTTTAGGGTATTTTTAAGAAACACCTGAGATTATTTTTTGAAAAACACACACGCAAAAAATAATTGAAGGTTTTATGAAAATTATCTTGGCTAAAACTTATGAAATTAAAACACTTAAAAGAACACTAAATAAATAAAATAACAAAACCCTCAAACAGTCCCTTAAACCCAGAATCGTCATAAAGGTAAACTGACACAAGGCCGCTAACTTAGGAGTTGGCGGTCGCCATGACAGGAGTGACGTGACGGTTGACAACATGGCGGTCGCTGAGGAGGAATCCTTCTGACACGGCGGTCGCTCACTTGAAACCCCTACGACATGGCGGACGCCATGTGTCGTTTCTGGAACCTAACGGCCGCTCACTTTGGAGTTGGCCACCACCAACTCCAGGCGTGTATCCGGCCCTTTAAGGCGCACGAGATGGCTTCATTCTCCCATTCCAACTCTCTTAATAGCGTCTCTGTTCTCTCTCGCCTCTTTCCAGCTTCTTCTTGCTCCTTCTTGGTTTCTAGCTTTCTAGCCTTCGTACCCTCTTCTCATTGTTCCTATCTTGCTTTCAATCTCTTACACGATGTTTTCTCTACTCCTTGTGATCCCATTCTTCTTCATGGCAAGCCAAAGCCATGGGGATGATGACTTGGGGGTGCAACAGGGCCCACCTGCCGCTGGGAGCTCTTCCACGGCGACTCTCAACGGTATAGCTTCCTATCTTCTTGCTAGTGGGGTCACTTCCACGCAGCCCACTGCTGCGATGGATGCCCTCGTTCTTGAGGCGGAGCGTGCCTCCCGCCGAGCTACTGAGGAGGAGGCACGAGCAGTTGCTGAGGCACAGGCTGCCGTGGATGCTGCTGCTAAGGCCGCCGTGGCCGATATCTTATATCCTGATGCTGGAGAGGGTCATTCGGCACCCTTTGACCCACATAAGTATGCCCCACTTCCTCATCACGTGGTTTCACGTGGGTTGAGACTCTACGAGCCTCCAGCCGATGTTGTTGCAGCCGACATCCTTCTACAAGAGCCCGACCATCATATCTCTCGCCAGCGACCTTCGGTATGTACCATGTCCTTACTGTTTTAATATCAATGCATATATCAAATGTAGACGCATGCCTAGAATCCCCCATATGATGGTGATGTGATTTGAATATGAATGATGATTTATTTTGATTTGACGAATGATTCTGATGATGTGAATGACAATTGATGAGATTTGAATCTAGTTTAGGTACCTATGTAATGAGGATTAAGATAGTAGGGACATTTTAGGGTTTGAAGAAACGATAAAAGGGGTAATTATTTTAAAGTTAAAAAGGCTTGAATAAAAATTAGGGGGGCTTTTTTTTTTTGGGCAAAAAAACAAAATGGGTGATTTTTAGAAAGTTTAGGTGAAATTTTGTCAAAATTCTAAAATTTGAGGTAAATTTTTCACAAACTCTAAAAATTTAAGAGCATTTTTCGAAAATAAATTAGAAAAACTCTTTTTTTTTAGGAAGCTTTTTAGAAAATCCTAGAAATTTGAAGAAAATTCTGAAAATTTTTAGAAAATCCTAAAAATTTGAGAAAAATTTTAAGAAAATTCTGGAACTTTGAGAAAAATTTTAAGAGATTTTTAGAAAATTCTAAAAATTTTGAGAAAAATTTTAAGAATTTTGAAAATTTTTAGAGAATCCTAGAAATTTGAGAAAAATTCTAAGAAAATCCTAGAATTTTAAGAAAATTTTGAGGAAAATTTTAGGGGAATCCTAGAAATTTTGAGAAAAATTTTTAAGACAATGTTAGAAAATCCTAAAAAATTTGGGACGATTTTTTTTTAGAAGATTGGGACAAAATTTCGAAGATTAAACCTAAAAGGTCAGGATGAAAGGGGTAAAATACAAAAATTTTTTATTTTTTATTATTATTTTCTTATTATTATTATTATTTTTTTTTAAAAAAAAAAAAAAGAATGGTTGACACAAAATGATAAAGGTTTAGGATTACTAGGATGTGTAGAAATTATGAACCTAGAGTTAGGGTACCTAGTGTTCTAGGGATTGAAAAGAACCGAAGGACCGTCACCAAGGGTTTGACTAATTTGCTTAATTTATCAGAGCTTGCATATCTCATGTGTTTGATCTGCTCTTTATGTATCCTTTGTTTGTCTTTTCTTTATAAGCTGGTCACTACGTCCGAGCCTTTGGCGGTTCTGCCTTCGGAGAGGTATTGGAGTGGTATGATGCCCTTCCTGCTCCTAGCCGGGCTTACATTGATGCCTCCGATTTTGCTTGCTTTATACTCTTGTTGGGTAGGACGAGTAATGACCGGGTATGGTGGACAGCTCTGGCGGAGCGGTGGTGGGATACCACCAATTTCTTTCATTTTATCACCTTCGAGGCTACTCTGACGCATCTGGACTTCGCACTCATCACTAGCATCCGTGTTGGAGGAGCGCCTATTCCATTTGATCCGACTACTTTCCAGTCGATTGACACGCTGCTGTACTTCCTCGGGGCCGTTCCTGCTCAGATGGATCGCGACAGAGTCAGATACACCTGGTTCTTCGAGCGGTTCAGACACTTTCAGTGCATCGAGCCTCATCACTATGAGTGGGTCGCCCGGGGTTTTCTGATGTACATGTTTGGTACCTCCTTGTTTTCGAACAAGGAGAATACCGTTCATTTGCATTACTTGGGTGCCCTAGCTCATCCTGACCTGGTCGCATTGTACGATTGGGGCAGCGCTGCTCTGGCTACTCTTTACAGTTTCATGAGGACGTTGACCTGATTCCCTCAGAAGCTCAGTATTGGGGGATCTGGAGGGTCTGGGAGATATGATTTAGCTTCTGCAGTTCTTTATTTATTTCTGTTATCTATTACCATTTGCTTGCTGACGTCTTTTTTTTGTAGTTGTGGACCTACGAGTTCCTCGGGCTTCATGTCTCGGTGAACTTTGCGGTAGACCCTCTGGTCATTCCCTGAGCAGCCCGGTGGTCCCGAGGGCTGAAGGGGAAGAAGGCCGGGGGGAAGGACATCGACCGCTTTCGAGTCTCCTTGGACCGGCTGACCCCCGACTAGGTATCTTTATTTACCGTTTACTAGTTTCTGCGTTATACTGCCCGCTACACTGCACTGTACTTGTACTATCTCTATTCTTTTCTGCTCTGCACACTAACTACTATACATTGATTGTTATTATACACTACACTGTTTACTGTATTCTACAGGTTCACTGGGATGTCTGGAGAGGCATAGAGGATCGGGCCGGTGCAAATGTTTGCAAGGCGTATCCTGGGATGTCTGCGAGGCGTATCTTGCTGGAGGGCCCATTTAGACGGGAGTATTATCTGGGAGAGCGAGTGGTTCGCCAGTCGCTTAGCCTGGATCACTTCTGGATCCCAGTGGTTCCTCCGGCTTCTATGCGTCGAACTGAGGATCTGAGCCAGGTCGACCTATTCCTCGAGCTGGTGGGGACTCATGCTGCAGAGTTGCTAGTTGCTGAGGGGGACTACACTGCTTGGGCCCGGGCCCGGGCCCACTTGCTAGGACCACTAGGTCCTGCTTCGGCTGGTGGCAAGAGGAGAGCACCGAAGGCTGCTGATGCTGATGCTGCCGTCGGAGGGACTGCCGCTGCTGCTGCTGCTAGAGCCGCTGCTGGTGATGCTGCTAGCGAGGTGAGGGGCCCAGAGATCCCATGGGACGTCCAGACTGTAGTATACGGATTCCCCTTCTCTCTGCCAGTTCCTGTTCTGCCGGCATCGAAGTTTTGGGCTGACATTGGCCAGGTTTATTTTCTTTCTTTCCTCCAGTCACTTGTTCTTTCTTTATCTATCTAGTTTTTCCTAAACTGTTCTCTTCTACATGTCGATCAGGCTTGGTTAGACCAGACGATGCTGATGGTCACTGGCTTGAGAGTATTGGCCCGACAGATGGATGCCTCGATGCGGGCGGCCGACGTTGCTTTCACACTAGTAGCCGTTGTGAGTAGCTCTTGTGTTCTTTTCAAAATTTTTGCATTTGTCTATCTTTATTCTACTATGAGTCTTGCTTCTCTTTTGACAGCCTCCAGCTCCGGCCGCCGGTGTAGTGCCGCCACCAGCTCTAGCTGGGCCTCCAGCCCCTGCTCCAGTTCTAGGTCGCGGCTTCCGGGCATCTTCTCGGCTCGCTCTAGAGGATCAGTCTTTTCTGCTCGGAGCCAGTCCAGAGTTGTCTCCACCTCTGGGAGTGACAACGGCAATGACTTCGACAAACTCTTCGAGGACGACAGTTCGGAGGAGGCCGGCCCTTCCCGTCGAGTCTGTTCGAGGCACTCATGAGAGAGAGAGAGAGAGAGAGAGAGAGCTCCCCCCTCCTTTTTGTTATTTCTTGTTCAAGTACATTTACTCTTTATAGGCCTGCATGCCTTAGTTCGACACATCTTTATATATTTGTTTGATCCATGGGCCTGCGTTCCCCATTTTGCTGTTTATTGGGCATGGGTGCCCCAGTTTTTATCCGGATACATTCTGTTACTTTCTCGATATATTTTGGGCCTTCGTATCATTTATTGCTTGATTTGTTCACCTGTTTCATGATTTTTCTTTATTTGCTGCTGTCATGGATTCAAATGCCACACTTTATATAGATCACACAAACTGTAAGCTGACATACACCCGGCAAAGGGCTGATGTCACTGTACTGTGCTTTTTGGAGTTGGTGGTCGCCAGTTCCAAGATGGCGATCGCCACTTTGAATGGGTCTTCTGCCAAAATTTCGATTTCCCACCTTTTCAGCATTATAAATACTGACCTGGAGGCTCCATTTGCTGTTACTTCGACTCAGATGGCTTCTCCTCTTTCTCTATGGATTGAAGTATTTTCCCATATTGAACGTTTGAACTTCTCCCCATTTGGCTTGAATGCCCTTTTCTCACTGAGGGCCGTGGAGATTAACAGTCCCTTATTATCAGCTGCTACCCAACTGTGGGATCCGCGGTCTCACGTCTTTCGATTTGGCCTTGAAGAACACTGCCCCACTATAGAGGAGTTTACTGCCATTTTGGACCTGACTTCGCGGAGTTCCGTTGTTGTTCCCACTCCCTTTCTTTCTGCTCGGCGGCAGGTGGTGCAACTCTGTAGTCAATCTAGGATAGAGGCTTCTCTTCTGACCTCGGGTGACTGTCTTATCATCCCATGGCTTATTGAGAGGTTTCATCCTACTGCTGACCTTAGTGATCTAGACTTTTAGCTGCGACATCGTTATGCACTTTGCTTCTGCCTCCTTGCCCAGTATCTACTTGTCGCTTCCGATGTGCAGGTTAGTTGTGCCTGGTTGACATTGCTGGCCAAATGTGGACGGAGAAAGACTTCGTGCCACTTGTTGTAGCTGAGACACTATTGGGCATAGACGCTGTTCATCGTGGTGAGACCACTATCTTTGCTGGCAGCCCTTTACTTCTTCAGGTGAGCTTAACATTTTCCTTTGTATCAAGTTCTCTGCCATACTGCAAAGCCTTTCTCTTACTGTTTTAACTCTTGTTACAGATCTGGCTGATGGAGAAGGTAAATCTCGTACAGAAGCCTCGCACTGATAGACACAACGCCGCTTCTTTCCTTTACTGCCCCCGTTATCAGATATGTGTTAACGAGGTAGCTTGGCGACAGTATCTTTCCTTTCTGACCGGCCCAGACATTACCTGGCAGTGCCCTTGGTGGCAGATCCCTGTCATGACTTTGACTACTATGGATCATCCTAGTGTGCTGCTTGTTAGCCTATGTCAGACTACCTTTTATTACCCCCACTGGATCATGCGGCAGTTTGGTCGCAACCAGATCATCTTCCCCAGCATTCAAGGCCGTCGGTTCTCATCCATACTACGGGCTCCGTTTCTATCATCATACCAGGATGCCTGGCCGTCTCGCTCATTGATGGAGACGCATGAGTTGCAGTGTTCTGATCTTTCTGCTGAATACAAGACATGGCTGAGCAGGATCGGGAGAAAAAGATAAAGAAGAAGAAAAACAAGCAGCAAAAAGAAGAAGAACTTGAGGCCTCTTGCTTTGTTTTGAAAATTTCATAGTTTTTCCTTATTTTGTTTATAGAGTTTGGGACTTGCGTGCCCCTCCTTTTATTCAAAACATTGTAATTCTGATCGAAGTAATGACAAACTCCCACT
>JAULJZ010161385.1:0-26714 GCA_032270985.1 Heliamphora pulchella
CAGAATATTGGACATCCATGCATAACAAAGAAATGATATGCATACATTGCTCATAAAGATTCTCATAAAATGAAAAACTAATTTTATTAAAATAAAATTAAATACTACAAATATGATTTTCAGTATACCAACTCTAACAATTGGCCCTTAGTTCTATGGCAGCCTCCAACCCGGCTAAGTCTGCTTCATACTCGACGTGATTGTTGGTGACTTCAAAATTGAGCTTCAGAGACAAAGAAGCGTGTGATTCGTTAGGAGTGACAAGAAGAACTCCTATTCCATAGCCATACTAGTTAGATGCACCATCAAAATATAGAGTACACTTGTCATCCCTATCTCTCATCAATTGTTCATCAGGAAACTAGAATTTTGCGTCTTCATCTCCCTCAACTGGTTGGTCGGCTAAAAACTCTGCTACCGCTTTGCCTTTGACTGATTTTCGGGTGACATACTTAAGATCAAATTCTGATAGTAACAGCAGCCAATGGGCCAGCCTTCCTGTCAATGCCGGCTTCTTAAACAAGTATATTTCAATGGGTCCATTCAAAAAATTATGTTTATTGTGAAAGACAACATGTAATGCCTTAGTTTTCGGGAAGTCCAAACCAAAGCCCAGTATGTCTTTTCCAATGGTGTGTTTCGTATCTCTGACCCCATTATCTTTTTTCTCAAGTAGTAGACCACATAATCCAGTTTCTCCTTCATGTTCCAGCATGCATCCCATAGTTGAATCGGTCACTAACAAATAGAGGATCAGTGGCCTATCAGGTTCAGAAGAAACTAAAACGGGTGGGTTTTGCAAGTACTAATGTACAGTATTGAAGGCGTCTTGGCATTTCTGTTCCCATTCAAATTTGACCCCATTCTTTAGCAGACGGAAGAGTGGCTCATAGGTAGTTGTCAATTTTGTGATGAATCAACTAATGAACTGTATCTTACCTAGAAAGCCCTTGATTTCTCGCTTGATTTTTTGAGGAGACATTTCCAAGATTGTCTTAATCTTAGAAGGGTCAACTTCAATGCCTCGTTGAGTAATCATAAACTCCAGCATCTTTCCGACGGTGACTCTGAAGGCACACTTTTGTGGGTATAGCCACATCTTATATTTTTGGATCCCTTCAAAAAACTTTCTCAGAGCGATAATTTGGTCGTCCTGATCTTTGGATTTCACTATCATGTCATCCATGTACACTTCAACCTCCTTATGTATCATGTCATATAGTAAAGTAGTGGCTGCCCTTTGATAGGTTGTCCCTGCATTCTTCAGACCGAATGACATCACATGATAACAATAAGTGCTTTAGGGTGTAGTGAATGCCATCTTTTTTCTATCCTTGGGATCCATTAGAATCTAGTTATACCTAGAAAAACATCCATGAATAACAAGAGAGCATGCCTTGCTATGTTGTCTACCAAAACATCGATATGTGGCAGTGGAAAGTCGTTCTTTGGACTGGCTTTGTTAAGATCTCAAAAATTCACGCAAACCCGGATGCGTCCATTTTTCTTCAGAACTGGAACAATATTAGCCACCCATTTCGGATACTCAGTTACCATCAAGAATTCAGCGTTGATCTGCTTGGTAATTTCTTCTTTGATCTTCAGAGCCCATTTTGGCCGGTTACATCTCAACTTCTGCTTAACCGATTTGGCATCAGGGTATAGAGGGATATGGTGCTAGACAATATCAGGATCAATGGCAGGCATATTCTGGTAAGACCATGCAAATACATCTTTAAATTCTTTTAATAAAGCTATTAACTGCACACATTCAATTAAGGATAAAGAAGAACCGATTTGTACAGTTTGTGGATTAGTTTCATTACCCAGATCTATTAACAAAGTTTCTTCTATTATTAGTTGAGCGAACATTTCTTCATCTCTTTTTATTAAAAGTTTATTTCTTTGGAGATATCCCCGTTGAATTCAAAATCATCAAAAAGTGTATAAAATAAATCAAACAAAATAGAGTAACCAAAAATCGTTTATTTCATTGAAGGAAGATGAGATTACAAACTCAAAAGCACAAACGGGAGGAGATGCACAGACAGACGTGCTCTCAATTACATACTTCGACTCAGACTTGGAACATGCTACATGCAAATTACAGGACTCCATGGACCAGTTCTTCACATTCTTTGCAGACACATCCACAATGAGCTTAGCATAATTTGCTGGTGCATTGTAGCCCAACATCAGACAATCCTGATCAGCTATGTGTATATGAGCCATCTTCTCGCTGAATAACGCTCTCATGTCAAAGCTGTCCAGCTTATCAGCCCAATCTTCCTCTTGAATCTTCTCTTCTTCTTCTTCTTCTTCTTCTTTCGAAACTTCCTCTTCGTCCGTATCAGATAGTTGATGGCTAAAGAAGATTTCCAATCCTGGTAGCTTCTGGTTAGTTTCTTCATCAATCCACGGCTCTGGAAAATCATAATACGGGAAATCTTCTATTTCCTTAACGAAGAGCCATTGAGCGTTCTTGAGTATTTGGCCTTCTGCCCGTTCCGTCCCCCTTTTGGCCCTTTTAAATCTTCCTTCATTGGCCTGTACCCAAGACCAAAATGTGGTGAAGCTGGCAATACTTGAATAGGTTTTAGAATACCTTGTTACTTACGTCCTAGCCCCATGCCTGGGAAGTAAGACATGTTTCATCATTGTGACCACTCGTGGGTTGATGTAATTCTGCTCTTCTTGCGGCAGCATTTGCACAGTGAGAGTCTCATCATAGTGAAATCCATTCAGAAAGACGTCTCCATCTCTATGATGCACCTCTAGGAGAGTTGAACCGTCTTCTTTTGGGGCCTGAATACTGTCTTCCCCATAGATGGTCAACACTGCCCCATTTTTGATCGTCTTTAATTTCTAGTGGAGAGTGAAAGGTACCGCTTAGACGTTTGGTTCATGGAGCCATGGCCTTCCCAGCAATAAATTAAAAGATGCCAGCACGTTCAGCATATGAAACTCGACCGAGGTCTCTAATGGTCCCACATATATTGCAAAAGATACCAACCCAAGCACATACCTTCTGGTGTTATCGTAGGCCCAAACTCCTTGGTTGCTGGGTGTGAAATGTTCTGGTTTCAATCCCATATAGACAGCTGTTCTGAGTAGGCAGACATTCAGTGTAGACCCATTAGCAACGAGAGTCACCAGAACCCATTTTCTTAAGCACTTAACTGTGATGTGTAGTGGTTTGTTGATGATAAGCGCAGTACTGAGAAGCATTGTACCGCAGAGGTAGGGGATTGGGTACGAGCATAGGGACCAATAGCTTGATAAGCCCTTTCTCGACAAGTAGGTTCAGGACGATGGATAATGAAATGTTAAGGGGAGTGAAGACTCTCATTGGCCTTTGTTGTGACTGCTGGTTGTTATTAAACGATTGGTTGCTGCTTGAAAGTTAGGCGGAGGATGAAGGATTCGAAAGGTTAATCTTGTTCGAGCGAGAAACGAGGTAGGTAGAAGAAAACTGATTCTGATTAGTGGTGGGGAAGGACCTTCGTGGTTTCTGACTGGGCTCGACTTTCTCAATATCCCCAGATTGAATGGCATCTTCAATTTGCACTCCAGCTTCAAATAGCTGCGCAAAAGTGGAGAGCAACTGTGCAATAAAATAGCATTTTAGGGGAGATTGCAGATTCTTCACCACGATTCTTACTTGTTCTTTTTCAGTTGGCTGATTTGTCATCTTGATCGCTTTTCCTCTCCATCGAGTTAAAAACTCAACAAATGATTCCTGGTTCTCCTAACGAGTTATTTCTAGCTCCTGAGTTGTTACGTCCAGCTGGACGTTGTAATTGTATTGGCTGATGAAAGCTATGGTTATATCTTCCTAAGGTCTGGTCTTAGCAATCTCTAGGGAGAGAAACCACATCTGAGCTGGTCCTGAAAGAGAGCGGTAGAAAAGTTGAGCCTTTAGCTGATCGTCGATCCCCATGGGGGAGAGGGTACGGACATACATCCTCAAGTGGATCCGAGGATCACCAGTTCTATCGAACTTCTACATCTCAGGCATTTTGAATCTCTTAGGAATCTTAGTATCTAGGAACAAGCAGAGTCTCCCTACGTCCAACATATATTCCTCTACCCCTTTCTCCTTTCTCAAGACATTCTCTATACAGTCAATCTTTTCTGCTAGCGTGGACTCCCTGGATTGAGTAGTATTTTCCTCTTCTATCATAACTAGGAGGGGAACCCGAGGTGGCACAGCAACTTATGGTGCGTCTTATCCCTGGTTATCATCCCAGAAATCATCACCGTTCTCATTCGTGTCGTCTGACTATCCATTTATGCCTGACAAACAGACCTAAATCTCCCGAATCTGTGCTTGGCACTAATTTTGAGCCTGGGTTTGTTGCGTAATGGCCCTCTGTATATCAGTGATCGCCCTCATCAGGGTTGCCAGATTAATTTTATTTTTTTCCATTTTAGATGATTCAGCTGGCTGTTCAGATATCCTGTAGAGTCTGCTGTCATTGATCTAGCCCAGACACATATTGACTGTAATCTTTTCGACTCAATGATCTAAACCCGAAGAAAATCTGGATCCCAAAAGCAGAATAACCAGTATCAAACACTTCTTTAAAAAGAACTCTGATGATGGGTAGCAAACATCTCAAATACCGAAAGCAGCATACCATAATTACTGAAACTGAAGCAATGCCCCTGTCGAGCTCATACAGGCAGCATAACAACTGAATATTTGAGAACTAAGGAAAGCTAAGGAGGGGATCAACTAAATTCTAGAGGGAAGGTTTATCTAAAGAAACTAAACGGAAAAACGGGCAGCACTCCGACAAGAAAAAAGAACTAGGCCACAGGGACCGATTTGATCTAAGATTCTAAGAAAAAACGGGCAACACTCCGATAGGAAAACAAAACTAGTTCACACGGTTCGATGTAAGCGAGCCTAAACAGAAAGGGGAGGATAAAACCAACAACCCGGGAAGAACCTGAAAGAGAGATAAACTATTCTAGAGGCTTCAAAACAAAACATGGGCATGATCCTGAGAGGAAAACTACAGCACGAAAGTCAAACAAGGCGAGAAACAAAACCCGCTTAAAAAATCAAAGGAAAATCTAGCCTAAACAACAAGGAATAATAGAAAACCCGTGCCAAACTCGGAAAAGGAACTAGCTTAAGCCGAACAAACAATCCTAACAAATGGAAACAAAACATACAATTAACAAAACATATAATCCAACTGGGTTAACAGTACCTAATGGAGGGTTATATGCAAAAAGGTCGATCTTGGTTAATAAACAAGGTACCCTCCGAATAGAGCCGGGTATATACCTCTCATGCCTGGTGTGGTGCAAGACATGGTCAAATGGTACGCTCAAACTCTTTTACTGCACCTATAAAAGCGTACAGTCAGTAAGGCTTGTCCGCCTTCCCAACAATTCTCGAAACGAATAAATGATCGGGGCATCGGGTCGACCAGGCAGGGGGGGTGTAAAGAACAAAGCACGTGTATGCGAGAATGCAAATGGGAAAGTCGTATTAAGAACCAATGATGTTTTCAAGTCTAGCTCTTTTAATTAATTTTGGAAATTAGTCCCCAGCGGAGTCGCCAAAAAATACTATGGCACCGAAATTTTGGGATTTATGGAGTTCAAAAAGAAGAAAATTTATAAGATGTTTAAAAATATTTTAACACATTGAAAGCTAAATTTTGAAAATTCCATTTTGTTAAAAAATAGAGTCGCAACTTAGTTTTTGAAAAAAATCAAGAAAACAAAAATGGCTACTGATCTTTAAAACGTTAACTAGAGACAAAGGGTTCGGGAGCTAAGGTACGAATCGAAGAATGTGTTAGGCACCCCGTTCGCCCAACCATAAGGTTGACCTCTATTAATCATCGTTGGTTCTTAATTTGAATTTCTCAAATGCATGCAAATACAGAAAATAGAGATGAGGAAAGAACATCCAAAATCAAATAGAAAAAATACATAACATATGTCTATAAAATGCCAAAACAAAGCGAATAAGAAAAGAAAAGTCCTAAGTCCTATGATATGCAATTTTTAATTAAAGGATACATGAAACAAACCCGTATGTAATAATACCCAAAAAAATAAAAAACATGCTAAAGGTATCTAAAATCAAAATAATGCTAAAATAGATAGACAAAATAACCTAAGCCATGGAAAGAAAGTAAACAAGGCGTACTTTAAAAATGATACTAAATATGTATATTACCAATACAACCAAAAAATTACACTAACACGAACTTAATCCAAACATGCTTTAAAAATACTAAACTCTAATTAAGAATAAAAGAAATGAAAGGAGATCAAGCTGATGATTAAAAGATTCTTGAGTTTTGTGTTGAAGAGATAAAAGAAAAGAAGAATAAACAAAATATTATTAAAATAAAGTTAAATTAAAACTAAAAGATTTTCATTGATTTTATGTCAAATAAGATAAAAGAAAAGGACAAATAAAGAAAAATGCAATAAAAATTAATCTAAAGAAAAAAAGGGCGACTATTACATAATAACGTTATAGCTATTTAACTAATAAATTTAAAATACAGATGTAATATTGATAATTACAACCATATAAATATAAGTGCATTAATTATGATAATAACAATATTGTAAGTCATAATTGTCAAATATATTAACACTATGTTAATGATTTAACGACAAGTGTCAGTATACTAAGTGTGAAATAGGAATAAAATAACAACTAAGAAATTTATAAGAAACAACCTAACTACATTAAGCAACTATAATAACAAACTATTTTGACAATAGCGAACTACACCGACTATGAATGAAACATGAGAAGTCGAAATGAAAGTTAACCTGATCACTCCAAGAGAGAGGGAATGGGGATAGAAAGACCGGAGGTCCAAACAGAATACCTAAATTGCTAATGAATCCTCGAGTCGGGAAATGGTAATCAGCAATCCAATCCTCAAGTGATGATCAAATCCAAGTTAGGGTTAAGTATCGGTGTTAGAGGTCCAGCTCTTGGTACTTTGGTAGAGTTTTGGCTTCTGGGCTTGTACTTGCTCGATGCTTTGACATAGTCTCTCTCTCTAAAGTTCTGTCCTAAAAACGTACCCTAAGGTACAGTATTTATAGATTTCTTCAACCAATGAAATGTTGACACGTTTTGGGGACATGTCAGGCCATTTGGAGTTAGGGGCCGCCAGCATGGATATGGCGGTCGCCATAACAAGTGCAGTTGCCAAGAGATTCTATTGGCAGTCGTCGTAATGAAGTTGGCGACCCCGTGGTCCAAAGTGGCAATCGCTGACTTGGGCTCGGGTTTCTAAGAGTTTCTTGTGTTGGTTGACACAATGAACATGGTGGCCCCAAGGTTCCATCATGGCGGTTCAAGATGATTTTGCTAGTTTGAAGGTTTTGATCATTGGGTTCAAATACCGAGCTTGGATCATTTTTCGAGGATCGTACTGAAGTACTATTCTAATTGTTTTCATCATTGGATTCTCCTAAGATTAAGCGGGGTTAAATTGGGGTGTCTACACTTATCCTTGTGTTTTTGGGTACAAAGGTTTTTAACAAAATTGGCGTAGGACAGGACTTGCTTTATAGCATCCAGAAGAAGAAGGTTGATCTTAACTTGCTTAAACACCTCCATAATATTTTCCATGGTTGCTCCCTTATTTGAGAAAAGGGGAAGGTGAGTTAAAATGAGATGAGAAGGGCACTCTAAGTCTTGGAGGGGCTACTGGCGAGGTTGAAAGAGAAGAAGGAGAAGGGACAGGTACAATAGTAGATGCTGGGGATATAAAAGGTAAATTGAGTCGGTGTTGGAGCCATCAGACGGTTTCAGGTCTCTAGGGAGTGCAGGTGCTACTGACTTTTTAGGACGGGTCTCCACTTTCCGTTCATTCTTTAGGGTCAAAACTGCATTCACTTGCTCATGGTGGGTGCTCACAACTTGTCGATTCTCAGCTATATACTGACCCTCAGGATTACTGACCGGCTAACTTAGTAATTTGCCCTTCTCTTAGTGATTGAGGGCAGCAGCTAGCTGCCTGACTTGGGTCTCTAGTTTGGCAATAGACTGATAGTGTGAGTGCAGAAGCTGAGTGTTCGCCTCTAGTCCTTGTAGGGCTTACAATACTCGCTCCTCAAAAGCTGAGTTTCGAGGAGGGGCTGATTGTGGAACAAGAGGTGCATAGGCCGGGGGATTATAAGTGTTAGGATATGCAGGCTTAGGCAGTGGTGTTGGCATGTTACGCTAATTGGGTTGCTCCGCCAAGACAAATTAGGATGATTTCTCCATCCCAGGTTATATGTGTTTGAGAATAGGTTATTACCCGATTGGAAGATACCTTGTGCTGCATTAACTTGTTCTTACAGGAATTTAAGATATTAGGCAGTGGTTGGGCAATCGGTGACAAAGTGGGTTGGGCTGGCACACAATGCACATGCGTCCTAAAAGGCAGCAGGTGGGGCAAAAGGTATAGATTTGAGACCACCAGATAGGAGCTGGTTCAATTTTTGGCTCCGTGTCGCCACTTGATTGGATAGATCGTGAGATTGAGTGACCTCGTAAATGCCTTGGGTTTTCTGAGAGGATGATGCAATAGATCTATCGGTACGAGATGCTCAAGCTTGATGTTGGGAGTTTTCACTCAAACTCTCAAAAAGGTTCCATGCCTCGTTCTTGTTTTTCAACATAAAGGTACCACCGCAAGAGGCATCAACAAATTGATGATGTTGAGGTGTCAACCCATCATAAAAATATTGGACTAATTTCCACTTCGGTACCTGGTGATGAGGACAGGCTTTAATGAGATCCTTAAGGCGTTCTCAAGTTTCGTGAAAGGTCTCGTTGTCGAGTTAGGTAAAACTCGTAATGGCACATCGAATCTGTTGATCTTGCCTATCAGGAAATATTTTTTGGGAGATTCTTGTTGTAATTTGGCCCAAGTTGTGATCATGTTCGCTTCTAAAGAGTTAAACCAATGTTTGGCTTTGCCTTTTTTGGGAGAAATGAACAGTTTCATTTTAAGGGCTTCATATAAGAAATTATTAATTTTAACAATTGAGCATATCCCAAAGAATTCATCAATGTGTTTGTATGGGCCCTTATTACTAAGTTCAGAAAAAGATAGTACCATTTAAATTATATTAGACTTAATTTCATAGTGTGTTGCCCTAATCATAGGAGGCTGAATGCAAGAGGGCGACACATATTCTGACGGAGTATAATACTCTATCAATGATTTGGTCTGTTGGTCTATTTGGTTGTTTTCTATCATTTGTGGGTCAGAGGTGGTCAGAGGAGGGGGAAAAAGTAGAGAATAGTGCAAGGTAGGTTGGTTATGTTTACAAGCTCGTTCGATCTCGGGATTAAATTGTGCTAGCTGTGTGTGCAATGACCGGTGACCAAGCATGCAAAATAAAATAAAAAAGAAGTACTATTCGTGGGCTACAGGCCTCGTAATTATAGTATTCGTTGGTTTTAAACAAAACAAAATAAAATGTAGGACTTATAGTGCTTGGACAGGGATGAACCATTTGTCTTCACGTCTGCACTCCTGACTCTTGTATGTTTTGTTTGTCTTCGAAAACTTGAAAGAGGAGAAAAATAACTCACTATGGTAGGAAAGAAAAGAGAAACTGAATAAAAATTTTAGATATAAAAATTCTAACCGTGCAAATAGTCCCCGGCAACAGCGCCAAAAATTGGTTCGTTGTTGTACTGTACCAAAATATATATTTAAAATCCTAAAATTAACTACTATTTGGTAGAATAGTAGTTAAGTCCAGGTATCGCTCCTCAAGGACTATGAGACGAAATTACAATTTCATAACTTAAAATATTATCCGATTATCTTTTATAAAAAGATTTATTTGTTTTAATCAAAAAATCATAAATTAAATTAAACTAAAAATAAAAGATTTGATTTAGATGAGAAAAGATTTCCTAAGAATTTGAATCCACTCTAGTCTGTATTTTAGTTTCATTCAGATTCTATTTCATTCATGCGATTCAATTCAATTCGGTCACGACTATAAGATTGACATGGATTAGCTGAGGATAAATTCGAATCAAAATCCGACATATCATATCTTAGACGTGGCATGCATTGTCTAAGCGATCCAGGCATGACCCCTCCTATCCGAGCATAAGATATCTCACATTTGGATAAGAACAAGAATACATAACAGTTGCATGATCTCGTTATTACAATCATAGAAAGTAAAAACAAAAACTGGATGATTAAATGAAAAGCTCGTTGATCAAACGTCAACGTCTCTAAATCATACAATGAATTGAATCCAAATAGAAAATAAATATAAATCTAAACTACACTAAGATACCGACTAGGGGTTCATCATCCCCTAAGAAGAAGAAGATTAGCCAATCATATTTTAGCTCGAATCCATGAAGAGTTGAAGAAGAACTGGTTCCCGAACCTTCGTCTTCGTCTTCCTGTCACTTTTCGAGTGTCTACACTTGCCTATTGATAAGTTTTCAATCTAATTTTTGAATATTTAGAAGTTATTGAATGATTCTCCCAAGCCTTGTATTTATAGAGATAATCTACGCCCCTTATTTCAGTGTTTCAATCAAATTCTGACTGTCCTGTTCCATCTGGACGCTTCCCGTTCTGTCTGAACGCTTTTCCAACAGTAGTTTTTCCGTTTGGACGCCATATTTTCATCCAGACGCAATTCATTCTAGTCAATTTTCGTCCAAACACCCATATTTCCATCCGGACAAAATTTTACAAAACGCGATTGCACTGTTATCCCGACTTCAAACGAGTATAACTTCTTCATCTGAACTCCGAATAGGGTCATTCTTATGTTCAAATTGAAGCCCCGAAAGTCTACGTTCCAATGGTTTTAACTCAATATCAAAACGCATTTTGTACAAGTAGTTATGACCAAAATAGTGAAGGTGTGTCAATTTTCTTTACTTATTTTTTGCATATTTTTTGCCGAACTTCTTTTGAAACTTTATTTTCTTTATTGTTGAACTGTTTTACTAAATTTCTTGAACTTTAAGGTATTACCACTCATGGTGACAGGTCTTTGGGTCTCGAGATCTAACTGGTTTCATACTTTTGGCTTCCATGTTGGGATAGTTGACCTTTGATAGCTTTTGATCCATTTTAGATCATTTTTTTACCATCTTGCTTTTTTCAATGCTAACACTGAAATACTACTAAAACATATAAGTAAACACATAATCGAGGTTTAGCGAAGCATACTTTGAAAGATTTGATCGACAATTTTACGTATCGATTAGTGGCCCATAAAAAAAGAGTTTACCAATATATTATCTAGCCATCTTACCCAAAAAAATAATGGATTAGTTGAAAAGTCTACTTTTTCTTTTTCATGAAAACTTCATTTTGGTCATTTCTTTTAAATTAATACATTATTTAGAAGTAAAATTTGTTGGGTTAGGTGTCTTTTATTCTACGGGCTCATTTATTATTTTATTTTGGTCTATATGTAATTAGATTATGGTGGAATTAATTGTTAACTATGAACTCAATTTGTATAGAGTTTAATATTATATAGACTTACAGGCTTTTAAGATTTTCTTGGTGTGTATCTATAAATATGACACTTATAGAAGCTCTAGATTAACAACTAAAAAGATTTGAGAAGATAACTGATAGAGAGTAGAAAGTGATTATACTTTTTCATATAGAACGTAGTACAATATTTGCTCCATTGCTTGTGGATGTAGGCCGATGTGAGACGAATCATGCACCTAAATTCTTCGTGTCAATTTTTTTTTTTCTACTTTTATGCATGAATACTTACTTTGATTTGCATTCGAAGATTGATATTCAAATCCCAACAAATGATATCAAAGCCGATGGTTAAAGATTCAAAACTGTGGTGGGTAATTGGAGCAAGTTATAATTTTTAATTTCGTATCGTATAAATCAAGATTATTTTTACGTACATACAACAACAAAAAAAAGAACAAAAACAAGCCGGTGCTAGAACATAACAATCTTGTTCAACGACGCATGAATTCGCAACAATGACGTAGGTAGATTGACTTTTGTTTTGGTAAAGTACTTTGTGGAATTCTTGGAAGGGTTTTGATTTGATGTGTCACAAAGTATTGAAATCAATGGCTTAAAATTATTTTGTTATAGCAGTCGAATATATAGCAAAATAATTAAAGAAGAAGGTATCACATGAGGTTTTTCAGCGCTGCGAATTTATCAGTACAATCAAATTTTATAATTTCTACATTGTTTGATTAGAAAGAATAGATCGGTATAAACTGGGATTGATCAAATGTAGTTACAAGAAGTCCAGAGCGAATATATATAATCAGAGGCGATTTGAGTTGTATGTGACAAGGATTACACATATCTAGTATTGCGACGAGTTTAGATTGTAGTGAATTATCATACACAAAGCTAATGACATTGAAGAGTTCAGGTTTCGCGATTAATCCCTTTAATAGTCACAACAATTTCACTTTATAGAAAGAAATGAAGAATATTTTGACGTGCAGAGAACTGAACAAGGCTCCCAAAAAGAAGTTAAAAAAATCAAAAACAATGAAGGAGGTAGAGTGGAAAGAGATGAGGAACTTGATGAAGAGTACGATCCAGTTGTATCTTGGTAATAACACTCTTTGGGAAGTCATCAGCGAAAGCGATCTAACAGAATTTTAGGCTAAGTTAGAGAATACGTACAAGTCTAAGACATTGACGAATCGACTATCTTTAAAGAAACAGCTATATGTAATTCAGATGATAGAGGAAGTGAACTTTATGGAGTATTTGGACGAGTTCAATAGGACACTAACAGAATTGAATTCTATCAGCTCAAAGATCAAGGATGAGGATAAAACAATTCTCCTGTTGACTTTTCTACCTTTATTATACGAGCATTTGAGGACTATATTGATGTTTGGAAAAATACCCTTGATTTAGATGAGGCTGTTACTGCTCTAATATCTCATGAGATGTTGAAGAAGAAGAAGAAGAAGAAGAAGAAGAAGAAGAGTAACGGATCATTAGGGAATGACATCATGGTTGCATCAGGTAATGAGGAAGTTAGAGGCAGGATGATAGTGAGGTTGGAGGGGTTCAAGAAGAAAAGTCGATCTAAGTCGAGGGATTTCAAAGTGACGTACTACTAATGTGATAAGAAAGGTCATTTGAAGAGGAATTGTCCAAAGTATATGGCAGATAAGGAAGAAAATAATCATTAGAGACTGTAGTTATAGAGAGCTCCAATAATGAAGAACTAGATGTGCTCATATTTACTTTAGGTAGAGAAAAATTAGATTAGATATATATTAGATTTTAGATGTTTGTTTTACATTTTGCAGTTAGAGAATATTTTGATACGTATCAGTCATATGATGCGGGTACTGTTAGGATGGTTAGCACAATGTAGTGAGCAGAGTTCTTGGTATAGGGACAATGCAATTTGACATGCTTGATTGGAAATTTGACGTGTTAGATTAGATTGTTTTGATTTTGATTGGGGTTAAATATGTGCCGAATTTAAGAAAGAATTTGATTTATCTAGAGATGTTGGATTTGAGAGGTTGCAGGCTCTCATCCAGAAGTGAATTTCTTCAGGCTTTAAAGGAAAACATGGTTATGATGCAGGGACAAATGATTAACAACGTATCTAGACTTGTAGGGAGTGTTGTGACATGTTGAGCTACTACCAGACATCAAAATGGTAGTATAGGTAGGCAATATACACAGAAAAAATATTAGGGTGATCAGGGTGAACAGTAGTTACAAAGAGGCACGCGTAATAGGTGTAGGGGTCTACGAAAGCGACGAGTTCGTATAAGTGTGTAGGTGAGCAAAACAGATGGTATGCAGGGTGCCGGTAAGATCCAACAGCAACGGTTGTTAGATGTTCACAAAAAAGCTTAGTGCAGCGAGACTAATACGACAGACGTAACGAAAAGGTGTACAACTCGACATATGCAAGTCTCCAATGTTCTTGATTTGGTTAGTGGCACTGATCTCTCCGATTGTGTGCACAAAGGGGGAGAGTTGGAGCCACGTTCCTCTACAATGTAGTGAGCTTTGTGAGGCACCCGGGTTGGGGTGTGGGCACCTCGGTGTAAATGTGCAATCCATGTTGTTTTGGTGTGGCAGTTCGACGACGGTAGAATTAATATCAACACTAGTTAATGGTTATCTTCAAGATGATATGCAGAATTCAAGCTAAGGTGAAGATTGTATTTATTATTTTATTTTGATCTATATATAATTGGGTTGGGATGGAATTAGAAGTCTACTATGAATTCAATTTTTATAGAATTTAATATTATATGAACTTATGGGCTTTTAGGGTTTCCTTAGTTTGTCTATAGATATGATACTTGTAGGAGTTCTAGGGTTAACATGTGAGAAGATTTAAGAGGATAGCTAATAGAGAGTAGAGAGTTGTTGTCCTATTTCACGTACGATGCAATGGAATATTTGCTCTCTCGCTCGTGAACGTAGGCTGGTGTGGGCCGAACCACTTAAATTTTTTGTGTTGACTATTTTTTATGCTTTTGAGCATGGAATTTACTTTGGTTTGCATTCAGAGATTGATGTTCAAATTGTTGGGGCTAAAAACCAAGAACCTAAGATTATATCTATGATTTTAGTAAAAAACAGTCTGGACGGACAAGTGCTGAAATAGGCTCCAGATTAATTAAAACATTTTGATATCGAACAATCAAAAATAAAACTCGGTATAACTCCCAAAGTTAGCTGAGAATAATACCTTTCGAAATCTGGTTAGATTAATTCCGTTTACTACAACAAACTTTAGTTAACAAGTCGTCGCGATCTCCCAAACAAGCCTTCTACTGTATTCTCGAAGGGAAAAATACGATTGTAGTGTGGATTACGTTCTTCATATTCTTTAAAATCCTGTTAGCTAGACTTAGGTTTTCAAATACGTGAAAACTCTAGCCTTTTAGTCAACTAACTGAATTATGTATTCAGCGTTTATAATTGCATATAAATGCTTTGGAGTACTATTTTTTTTTATGTACATAACATTTTTTATTCAAAAATACGAATGTTTTAAAGTTGTTTCCTTAACCCTTGTGAAAAACTAGGGTCATTAATGTAAAAAGACAGCTAATAATTAAAGCAAAAAATTAAGACCTGGTCACGACATAGACCTGATTAATTTGTGATTACTCAACAATGGTAAGTGTATGTTTTCCTCGAAAGAAAATAAGTGCTATTTACTTTAAAACTATGTTCTGATATTACGCTTTATTTGCTAACTTAGCTTAAAGTTAAATTTTTATTTTTTTATTTTGGCTTTAAGGTAAATAAGTAAAAAAATTCGTTTAGTTAAAAATGGCTTTAAGTCACCAACATAGAGATAAATTGTTGCCGTTTGACTGTTAACTTTTTTGAGCTCTAAACAAAAAGGCTAAGAACTCCTTTAAGTCAGTTAAAGAAAACCATAATATAGTAATCTTTATATACATCTAGAATTATATCCCCTAAGGCCATGTTTGGAGTGTTGAACTAGATTAGCATGAATTAGATGTCCCAAGATTAGAAGTCCCGAGATATCAAATCCTTAAGATTAAATGTCCTAACTTTAGTCATGTCCTTTGTTTGTTTATTCTATTAGATAATTACTTATCATACACAACTTAATCCAATCATTTTTTTTTGTAATGTTTAGATAAGATAAATAATTAGATGGAAAAAATAGCCATATGAATAATTTGGCATTCATTTTTTTTTGGTAAATTGTGGTTGATTTCGTTTTCAACATAGCAGTGACAATAATTTTATCATTGCCTATCTATTTAGTGCCCGTTTTCAGAACCTTGTAGTCCTTGACCTTGGGACTGTCAAGAACCCCAGAACCCATGGGATCTTGGACCCTAGAACCTCCTCGGACCCTAGATCCCTGGATCCCGAGACTCTAGACCCCTGGGACCTCGTAGTCTTGAACCTTAAGACCGCTATATCCTAGAACCGCCTAAAACCCCCAGAACCCCAGACCCCTAAAACCCCCGAACTCTCAAAACCCCCAGACCCCCATGATCTCCAACCCTAGAATCCCCCGAGATCCTAGACCCTTAGGACCTCGGGACCCCGGATCCCTAGGACCCCTAGACTCTTGGAAACCCTTAGTTCGAAAACCCGGAACCCCTTAATACCTTGTAACCTCGGACCCTGGACTCAGGACCATGGGGACCCCGAACCTCGGGACCCTATAGCCCTAGACTCTAGGACTTCAGACCCTTGGGACCTCATAGCCCTAGACTTCCAAGCCCCAAATCCCCAGGGCCACAAGACCCCAAAATCCTAGACCCTCAAACTCTCAAACCCTTAGGACCTAAGAACCCCAGCCTTAAAATCCCCTAGAGCCCTAGACTCCTAGAACCCTGGACCCTCAGGATTCTATAATCCAGGCCCTTCGGACCCTCGGGATGCTGGGACTCCCGGACCTCCCCAACCCCATGACCCTGGACCCCAAGACCCTGGACTATCGGGACCCAAGAGCTTTAGATCCGTAGATCCCCAGGACCCTCAGATCTTCGGACCCCTTAGACCCTTGGATCCTTAGATCCCTGGACTGCCAGACACTTGGGAACCTGGATCACAGGCCGCGGGTAGATATTTGAGGTTAGGGCTGTCGAGTGTGGTGGATGGCCGAGAGTAGATAAAAATAGTTAGGGTTGTCAATTTGAGATTTATATACAAGGATAAATACGTAATTTTATATTTAGTTCAGGGGATTTGTTATCTCGGGATTATTTATCCCATCCACTCATAGGATAAATTAGTTCCACTACTATTTTAGTAAATAAATATGAGATTAAATAATCCTTTGGACTAATAGTCCAGTCCAATGTTATAATCATACACTCCAAACATAACCTTAATACTTTCTAAATCTAGAAATACAAGTCCAGAAAAAAAAAATCCCACATATTTCATATTTCGAGTACTTTTGTGTGTGTGTGTGTGTGTGTGTGTGTGTGTGTTTAGTATATAATATTTTTTAGGACATTCCACACTTTACGCTGTGAGAGAGACCTTGAGCTTAGATTAAAGAAAAAGAAAAGGAAAGAAAAGAAAATCCCCCAAAACAGAGAATAAATTAAATTTTCAACCAGTTTGAAGAAGTGCTATGATTTGGATCTTGGATAAAGAAAAATGAGAGGGAAATAAAACTACTATTTCATTTTTTTCTTATGGGTAACTGTCCATACCATAAAATTATTCTCAGTCGAGGAATACTTACCCAACTGTAAATGGATAAAACGCCTAGTTTCAAGATTGGATTAATAGTTATAAAGCAACATTTATTTGACAAGTGTAACAATTATAATAACCAACGACCGTTATAATTTATTTTAAAATAAAAGCGAAAAAACAAATTGTAGGAAGCAGTAGTTACGACAAATGTCAACCAGTGAAACAACGAGTAGTTATGCCTATAATGCCTGATATAAGAGGCATACGTGAGTGCAGTTATGGGCAGTTATAGAACTACCAATCAAATTGTTGGAGGGAAGCCAGAATTTATAAATAGGCCACGAAGGGAACAATAAGAGGCCTAATTAATTAGCCGTTTGTGCAATTAGAATTAGCATAATCATATGAGTAACATAGTTAGCTTTAGTCATTTTTCATTTTCTTTGACTGGTTCCAGTTGATTTCTATATATATTGAAGAAATTCCCATGCTCTTGATTTTTCCATAAAATATTTATATGCTTGTTCCTATTCAAGGCAATCCTGAAATATGGCATTAATAGAACTTCAATCACAATCGCTTATGTATCTTGTAATATTCTCATGTCAATATCAACTTGAATGAGTTTTTTTCTAAGTAACATTACAAAACAATAAAAAAGTGGAATAAATAGCTATTTATTTTCATCTCATTTTCTAAAACCAATCAAACAATCTAATTTATGTCACCTCATCCTTTTCTTTCATTTTCCTCTCTCTCTCTCTCTCTCTCTCTCTCTCTCTCTCCCCTATTATTCATGGCATAATTGTCATAAAAACATTTATGCTACAAACCCATAAATATTATTGAGATATATAATCGTGTATGCTTGAAACCAATTATGTTTTATAACAAATTATTGTTGGTGTATGGTTGGCCTTACAGCTGAATAGCTTTGGTAGCATGTATCGGTAATTTTAAGGTTTTCGGAAAGTAATTTAGAAAATTACCCTAAATACAAAATGAAGAATTCAAATTTAGTTATGTGTTGTGTGGGCCATACTGCAAACAAATCTAAATCACTAATTTTAAATTTTGAATAAATTTTTAAGAATATTTTCTAAATTTGTAGTATTGTTGATGTTTGCCCAAAGACTTTTTATTTTGATTTTGATGATTTTCATAATTTATTTTTTAAGAATAAATAGATTTAAATGGATAATATTTTATATTTCAAAAATGAAAGTGTTAATACATTTTGAACAATTAAGTTGACACCTTAATTAAAAAGATATTACTTATATCTCAAAAAAATTCAAACACTTTAACATTTTTGAATAAAGAATATTTTGTGTTCGTTCCGTTTGAAAATTAAGTCAAAAAAGCTTTAAGGCAAAATTTACTTAAAGTAAATCAAGTGTGTCAACCTCTTTGATCAAATGGTTTGACACCCTAACTTTTTTATGAAGTTGATCTTCAGGTATCAAAGTTAGTGTCGACACAAACAAGGTTTGTATTAACACAAAAGAGCTGAAACTCCTAGGACTCAATTCGAGTCGACACAAATCAATTTTGTGTCGACACAAAAGTGATCCTCACTTTTAGTATCTAGAAGTTTGGGTCAACAAAAATAAAAATTGAGTCGACACAAAATAACCGAAGCCACCTGCAGATTTTGAGATGTCGACACCAACTAAGGATGAGTCGACACAAAAGTCCCGAGGCTGCCTAAAGAAATTAGTGTCAACACCACAGAAGTCGTGAGTCGATACAAAGTGCCTCTTCTCGGATTCGAAAGTACATTTGAGTCGACACCAACTGAAAATGAGTCGACACAAAAGAACCGAGACTTCCTGCAGAATTTCGTGTCGACACCAAAGACAAGTTGAGTCGACACAAAGTGGTTAATCCGGATGCTGAAGTTTCAAACGAGTCGACACCAGATCCAATTTTGTTGACACCATGATGTTGGTAAGATAGAGTGTAGAAGTGTGTCGACCCCTCAGAATATCTGTGTCGACCCAACCACTTAAGAGATCCTGCCCTAGACACTTTGTGTTGACACCAAAGGTAATTGTGTCGACACCTGCGACAAAAATTCAAACTCGCGGCATATCTCAACGGTTGGATTTTTGGCATTTATTACTCTCACCTACCTCCAACAGTCATGAATGCACAAGAACTTATATAAGAAGTAACTTCTCAGCATTCAAGAAGACTGGAGACTTGTATTCACGGTTCTATTGCTCAAATCAATCTCAGAAATCTCAGGCTTGCATTTATTGCTGTAACTCTAGTTCTTGTTCCTCATCTCTCTTTACTTTCTCATTTATTGTAAATTATTTCAGTAAAGAGAGTGTTCTTCATTAATACTATTCATTTATTGTATTCAAGGGTGAGTTATCCTTTATCCTTTGAATGAGTGAGTGAAACTAATCAAAGAAGAGTTCAAGAGAGATTAGAAGAAAACAGGGGTTTATTTTCATAGGAACTTCTTGAAACTGTTTAGGCTTGTGAATGTGCCCGTAAACGTTCAGCTCATTCAAGTGAAGTCTTGAAGATTATAAAGGCTTGAAATACGCCCGTGAAGTATTCTATATAGTGAAAATACTCAAAGAAGATCTTGAGGAGTGGACGTAGGCTAAGATAAAGTCGAACCACTATAAATTTTTGGTGTCCAGTTCTATCTCTCTATCCCTCATCTTTTAATATTTACATTACTTCAATATTTATTTAATCTGTTTTATTTGATTGCAATATTAATCGGGTTTTGAAAAAGGTTTTTAGATTGTTTTTTTATTTTTTTAAAGATCTAATTCATCCCCCCTCTTGGGTTGCCTTGTTATAATAATTGGTATCAGAGATTTGGCTCTTGTCTTTGACTTAACAGTTTAAGAGTTTTATATGGCAACCACTAGCATCAGACCTATCCAATTCGAAGGTCAATCGACCAATAGATCTCCCTTATTCAATGGAATAAGTTATAACTATTGGAAGGCTACAATGAGAATCTATATTCAAGCCGTATATTACGACCTTTGGCGGGTTATCATAAATGGACCCAAAAGACCCACCAAAACTGTTGAAGGGGCTGTTGTCCCTAAAGCAGAGGCCGAATGGACTGAAATCGACATAAGAGAGATACAAAAAAATGCTAAAGTCATGAATCTCCTGTACTGCTCACTTGACCCAAACGAGTTTAATAGGATCTCAACTTGTGACACAGCTAAGAAAATATGGGATAGACTCGAAGTTACCCATGAGGGTACCAATCAAATGAAAGAGTCAAAAATTAGTTTGCTTGTACATAACTATGAGTTATTTAAAATGAAGTATGATGAAATAATTTCTGATATGTTTACTCGCTTCACTGACATTATAAATAGATTGAAATCTCTTGGGAAGATTTATTCTAATGCAGAGATAGTAAAAAAATTCTTAGGTGCATGCCTAAGAGTTGCGAAGCAAAGGTCACGACCATTCAAGAAGCCAAAGACCTGAACATGCTTAGCCTAGAAGAACTTCTTGGTTCTCTCATGACCCGTGAGATGAACATCAAGAGGAATGAAGAGAACGACAATAAAAAGAAGAAAGGCATCGCCTTTAAGTCCTTAGCACATGATGAAGAATCTGAAGAAGAATCCTCTAGTGATGAAAATGAAGATATGGCTCCCATCACAAAGAAATTCAATCGATTACTTAGAAATAAGAAACAAGGAGAAAGAAAATTCTTCAAGAAGGAAGGATATAAAGAAGAGCCTAACAAGTTCAAAGGCGATTCTAGCAGATTCAAAGCAGATCACAAGAAGAATGAAATAATCTGCTACGAATGTAAGAAGCCTGGACACATCAAAATTGAATGCCCTCAGATCAAAAAGCAATTTAAAAAGGGGTTCAAAAAGGTCATGATAGCTGCTTGGGGTGAAAGTGATGACAGCAGCTCTGAGAATGAAAAAGAGAAAAATGAAGTGGCAAATCTATGCCTCATGGCCAAAGAAAATGATGAGGTAACACCTGAACCTTTTTTTTAGATGAATTGTGAAGTACATTTGAATATTTGCATGATGAATTGAGAAAAATTGGTGCAAAAAATTCTGTTTTAAAAAAATTAGTTCTTTCCTCTTCAACTGAAATTGAAATTTTAAAAAATAAAAAATCTGTCTTGCTAAAACAAGTTTCTGTTTTGAAAGAAGAAAACAAAGCTTTAAGTGAGAAAGTTGAGGATCTTACAAAAACTATTTACAAGTTCACTCAAGAAAAGAACAACTTGGACAAATTTCTTAGTATGCAAAAATGTGTTTTTGACAAAACTAGAATTTGTTATAAGCTCAAGAAGAAACAAAAATTCTTAAGTAACATATTTGTCAAAACATCATCAAATCATACAAATGCCACTTGCTTTCACTATTATGAGCATGGACACACTGTCACACACTGTCCACACAAAAAATTCTCTAACAGTTCTGTCAAGAAGGCTTAAGTTTCTAAAAGAACACATCCTTAAGGAACTAACACCAAATGACCCAAGAAAATTTGGGTGCCAAAGATCAAAACTTGATTCTCCTTGCAGGTGTGTCTCAAATCCTCATTCAATGAGGGGATGTGATATCTTGATAGCACTTGCTCAAGACATATGACAGGTGACTAATCGATGTTTGCATCTCTCAAACCAAAAGATGGTGGATTTGTAATTTTTGAAGATAATAACAAAGGAAAAATCATAAGAATTAGCTGTATTTGTAAAATTTCTTCCATTTCTATTGAAAATATTTTGCTTGTTGATGGTTTGAAACATATCCTTCTTAGCATAAGCCAACTTTGTGACAAAGGCTACAAAATTGTGTCTGATCATGCTAAGTGTGCTATTGAAGATTCAACCAATAACAAAGTTATTCTTGAAGGTCAAAAACATGAAAATATTTATGCATTTACTCTTAATGATCTTTCTAAGAATGACACCAAGTGCTTAGCTGCCTTGAGTGAGAATAGTTGGTTATGACATAGAAGACTTGGATATGAACACATGAACTTGATTTCCAAACTTTTAAAAAAGGAATTAGTGATTGAGTTATCCCAAATCAAATTTGAAAAAGAAAAAGTGTGTGATGCATGTCAACATAGCAAACAAATTAGAAGTACTTTTCATTCTAAAAATGAGATTTCAACTTTTAAGCCATTACAACTATTGCATACGGACTTATTTGGTTTAACAATGACTTTAAGCCTTAGAGGCAAGAGATATGTATTTGTTATTATTAATGACTTCACTAGATACACTTGGGTGCTATTTTTAGCTCATAAGGATGAAGCATTTGTCTCTTTTACAAAACTGTCTCAGAGAGTTCAAAATGAAAAAGGTTTTCAAATCACAAGTATCCGAAGTGATCATGGTAGAGAATTTGAAAACAAAGATTTTAAAAAGTTTTGTGATGAAAATAGTATTAACCATAATTTCTCTGCTCCTAAAATCCCTCAACAAAATAGAGTTGTTAAGAGAAAGAATAGGACATTGGAAGAAATAGCTAGGACCATACTATATGAAAATAATCTACCACGATACTTTTGGGCCAAGGCTGTCAATACCGCTTGTTTTATCATAAACAGAGTTATGATAAGAGTTTCTCTCAAGAAAACCCCATATGAGTTATGGAATGAAAGAAAACCTAATATCAGTTATTTTTGCGCTTTTGGGTGCAAATGTTTTGTTTTAAACAACAACAAAAAAATTTTAGGCAAATTCGACGCAAAATCTGATTAAGGTATTTTCTTAGGATATTCTATATCTAGTAAAGTGTATAGAGTATTCAACAAAAAAACCCTAGTTGTTGAAGAATCTATATATGTTATTTTTTATGAAACTAACCTTAGATCTTCAAAGGAATTCTGTAAAGATAACCTTTTAGACATAGAAAAAGGTATGGAAGATATCTTTATCAAGGAAAAAGAAGAGCCAAACCAAGAGGAAACTTCAAATTCACAACAAAACACCATCCAACAGATAGCAGAATCTGAAAATCCAAAAAATTTAGACCTACCTAAAGACTAGAAGTATGCTCATGGTCACCCGAAAGATTTAATCATTGGTGATCCATCGCAAGGTATCAAAACTCGTTCCTCTCTACACAATATTTGTGGTAATTTAATATTCTTTTCGCAGACTGAACCAAAACATTTTGAGGAAGCCGAAAAAGATGAAATTTGGATCTTGGCTATGTAAGAAGAGCTAAATCAATTTGAAAGAAACAAAGTTTTGACTTTAGTCCCAAAACCTAAAGAACATTCCATCGTCGGTACAAAATGAGTTTTTAGAAATAAAATGGATGAGAATGGAATAGTTCTTAGGAACAAAGCTCGATTGGTAATCCAAGGTTACAATCAAGAAAAAGGCATCGATTTTAATGAGACTTTTGCTCTTGTGACGAGGCTTGAAGCCATTAGGATATTGCTTACTTTTGCATACTTTAAAATTTTCAAACTCTATCAAATGGATGTCAAGAGTGCCTTTTTAAATGGTTTTATCTCGGAGGAAATTTTTGTGAAACAACCTCTTGACTTTGAAAATTCAGATTTTCTAAACTATGCTTACAAATTTACCAACGCTCTCTATAGTTTAGAGCAAGCACCTAGAGCTTGGTATGAAAAGCTTAGCAAATTCTTGATTGAAAATGAGTTTTCAAGAAAAAAAATTGATACTACTCTTTTTATCAAGTCTCAAGGAAATGATATGCTAGTTGTACAAATTTACGTAGATGATATAATTTTTTGTACAACTAATGAATTTATTTGTAAGTATTTTGCTAAGTGTATGTAGGGAGAATTCGAAATGAGCATGATGGGTGAGCTCAACTATTTTCTCGGACTCCAAATCAAACAAACTCAAGAAGGAATCTACATCAATCAAGCTAAGTACACGATGGACATATTGAAGAGGTTCGACATGCTTAGTGCAAAACCTATGAGAACTCCAATGTGTCCTACAACAAAGATTGATAAGGATGAAGATGGCATAGCTGTGGATGAAAAGCGTTATAGAGGTATGATTGGATTTCTCTTATATTTAACTGCTAGTCATCCGGATATTATGTTTGGTGTATGCATGTGTGCTAGATTTCAATTGAATCCTAAAGAATCACATGTAACCACAGTTAAACGCAACTTTAGATACCTCTAAGGTACACAAAATCTAAGATTATTTTATCCTAGAGAAATAGCCTTGGAGTTATTTGGCTATTTGGATGCTGATTTTGCCGAATGCAAAGTAGATAGAAAAAGCACAAGTGGTACTTGTCAATTCCTAGGACACTCACTAATATCTTGGTTTAGAAAGAAGCAAAACTCAGTGGCCTTGTCTACAGCCGAGGCTGAGTACACTGTAGCTGGAAGCTGTTGTGCTCAAGTTCTTTGGATGAAACAATAATTAGAGGACTATGGTTTTCATTTAGATCATATCCCTATAAAATGTGATAATACTAGTGCAATTAATATATCCAAGAACCCTATACAACACTCAAGAACCAAGCACATAGAGATTAGACATCATTTTATAAGAGATCATGTGCAAAAAGGAAACATTGAACTTGAATTTATAGACACAGATTACCAATTAGCGGACATTTTCACAAAACCCTTAAATGAAGAAAGGATATGCTATATAAGAAGAGAACTAGGTATGTTATGTGCTCCAAATTGATGATTTATTTGCCATACTAACCATGTCTTTTCATTGTATTGCAAAGCATTTAATGATCCTTCTTACATGTGAAAATGTGTTGACACCACTTGAAAAAGTGTCGACACAAATGTATGTCGTGTTGACATAAAAATGTATAGAAGTGGCACTGCGACAAAAAGTGTCGGCCCAATTCTATTCAATGTCGACACAATTCTAGTTCCTTGATTCTTGGTAAATTTGTGTCGACACAAATCTGAATCGCGTCGACCCAAATGACTGACTGTGTCGACACCAAATGAAAAATGTATCAACACCATTTCCTATCTTCGATACCCACACTCGATACGAATCGTGTCGACACCAAAAATAATTTGTGTCGACACAAATCGTTATGTCCATAAAAGGCATGTCGGTCCCACAAACAGTAACACCGTTCCCTCCCTCTCTCTCTATAAACTGTTCATCTCCCGCTCTTTTTTTCTCTCAAATCTTGTGTCGACTCCTCATCTCCTTCTCAAATCTAAATCCAAATACTTCAAAATGCCACCAAAAATGATGGGCAAAGGAGCAAAGAGGACCGGAGAAGAATCATCCTCGAGCCCTAGAACTTCAAAGAGAAAGAAGACGACCAAGACGACGACGACAACAATTCCTAAAAATGTAGCCTTTCAGAGGTAATCTCCTTTAAAACCCCCAAAATTCGTCAACTCAACTACTCTTCTTTTGCAAATCGCAAAGTAGCGCCCGGTCGCGCTATAGATTTTAATTTCTTTGACTCCATTGAAATGAGATTCAAGGATCTCTTTTCAGGTCTTGGGTGGGAAAGGCTCCTCCAAATTCAAGAACCGCACTATCCCATACTTGTCAAATCCTTTTATGCACATTTCCACATTTCACTGATTCCGACCACCACCATCACCACTTAGGTGAATGAAAGATATCGTTTTGACCCCCTCCTTAAATGAAATCCTTGGCATCCCCGAAGGGGATATCTGTGTTTACCATAGCCAGAAACTTATTAAGGTTGAAGCCTTTTCCCTCTCTGAATCTGTTAAAAATATTTTTAAAAATGAGGACATCGACCCCACTAAGCCTTTAGAGGCTAATTCTTTGAAGCTTGAGATGCGTCTGTTGCATCATATGATCAACCACATTTTTCTCCCTCAAATGAAAAAATTTGGTGATGTCTCATACATGCACATTTTCATAATGTGGTGAATTCTTGAGAAGCAAAAGCTAGACCTAGGCTATTTGTTCATATCCCATATGCTTCATTTCCACAGCAAGAAAAACTCCTCTCTCCCACACGGGATGTACCTCACACGTGTTTTTTGCCATTTTGGCGTAAATCTTTCTGAAGAAAAGGCTGTTGCCTTTTCTAAACATGATTTGTATGGTAGCTCCTCCCTCAAATATATGCAAATTGCATATATTGATGGTGTCTGAACTACTACTCGTCGAGGTACTCCTGCATCCACCAGAACACCTTGAAACAATTCCTCCATCCCCATTGATCTTGATTCTCCTCCCTCTCATACAGTTGACACTCTGGTCCCTCATTTGTTCCTCCTCCTTCCCCCTCTTTCACTTCTGTTCCTTCTGCTCCACCAGCATCATCCTTTATCCCAGTTCATGTTGACCTCTCTGAGGTTGTTTCTTTAATCAACTCCTTGTCTTCTAAAGTGACTCTTTTCCAAGCAAAAGTCGACCAAGACTTTTTTTACTGGAATCATACTGTTTCTTCCCTCTCTGAGAAAGTAAAACACCTTGACAAAATAAATCGAAGACTACGCAAAGATGTGGAAAATGCCACTAATGCAGGGAGAGCCCTCTGCAAAACAATGGATGAGAACATTGCATCCATTGTCAATTGCAACAAG
>JAULJZ010161396.1:0-26712 GCA_032270985.1 Heliamphora pulchella
TGAGAGTGCTTAAGTATTATTTTGAACAAAAATGCATGAATTATGCTTTAAATTTGCTTTATATCCATGTTTTGAAGTATGAAAAATTGTGATAGCATGATATTTTATTCAAATGCCATGACATTTCTAAATATACTATCTACACTTTTTACAAAGCATGAGCATGTGAAAGGGAAAGTTTTTGATAATGTGATACTGTTCCAAAGTGCCAAGTTACAAAAGTTTTCGACCCTTTATATCCCGTTAGGAGAGGTTCCCTAATTATGAGTGTTGGTTCTCCCTATAGGGGAGGTTTCCCGTTGAGCGGGAATTTTTGCCTTAAAGGCTTTGCGGGCTAAGTCCCTGACAACACATACCACTCGTGATTGGTGGAGAGTGGCTCTCATTTCATCATGTTGCTATCTGTGTATTGAGAATTGAGGTTACAGTACCGTCGGAACTCCCGATCGTGAGGTGGACGACTACTTGGTCACTGTTGGATATGGATTGTGAATAAAACAGTTTCAATTTGAATTGTGGCGGTTATGCCAAGAACTTTACTTTTAAATTATGTAACAGTGAATTTAATGACTCGTGACTGTTGAGCCCGAAAGACACTTTTGAAAAGTTTGAGCAAGATACATTTGAAAAGGGCTGATAATGTTATTTATGAGATTTTTGTGACGAGTAAATGCAGTATTTTTTTTATATCTCTTATGAAAAGCATGATATTTTGAATGAAATGACTGTTTTTTATCTTGTTCATCATAATACTAAGTGCACTCTTCTGTAACCTTTGTGGTTGCAGGTCGCAGAAATGGCTAGAATTAGTCCACCACAGTCGTCAAGTTCATAGTCCCAGACTCGTAGTCAATTGTGGCTTTGTTTTAATCTTTTAGTAAAAAGACAAAATATGAAGTTTTTGTAAAGTATACGTCGGGTTAGGTATACAAGATAATGTATCCGTAGCATGTGCAGTTACGTTGGTTCCTACAAATAAATAATTTGAGATTGATTAATATAATTACTCTTTTGATTACTATAAATCACATCAATTTTTGAAACCTGTAGAGAGGATGTGACAATTTAGGCTATTTTTTCCCACCAAGGATAACAATAAAGGAAACTAAAAAAATTAGTAGCATAATTAGGAACGGGCCAAAACATGTAGCCGTAAAATAATTAGCAGTCGAACGCTCGTCAGAACGGGATTATCCCAAAATTCGAGACATAAAACTCTACAATCTCTAGCTTGGCTCGAATTTCTGAATCATCTTGAAGAGCTGTTAGTCGCCTCGACCTGCACCCCTTTCACGGGTGTGGGTGCTCCACCCTCTCTGATCATCAATCGGAATAAACTTGGACAAATCCAAGTCACACTTGAACTTGACCCTCTTGCAATCAACAGACTTCTCGTTTTTTGACAGTTTTCCAAACTCCAACTTCTCAGTCTTCTGTGAAGACTTCACCTTCTCTAGCACTGCTACTTGCCCATGAACTATCCATGTGCTGCCTGTAGCTTTCTTGTAAGACAAAGGTTCTCCACTTGATTGTCCTCGCTGCTATTGACTTGAACTACCATCACCTGTTTTCTGGGTGAATTGGTCTGACTGAGCTCTATATTGACCGTTGTATTTTTCTTCTGACTTTCTGACATACTTTACTTATCAACCTGATCAAGCCACAAATATTTGTCTCGTGCCATCCCTACTGGACTTTGTCTGTGTGGTAGTTGTAACTCCACCGTATCCCCGACCAATCTGTAGAGACCATTCACTTTTTGCCCTTTCATGATAACTAAAGATCCTCTACTGATCTTTATTATTCCACCCTTTGCTGCGAACCCATAACCCAGAGAATCCAATGTTTCCAAAGAAACAAAATTTTTCTTTAACCATGGAACATGTTTGACATTCCTAAAGTGTTTACAACTCCATCAAACATTCTGATTTTCACTGTATCTGTTCTAATGGCTTGGCACATTGAGTCATTCCCCATTAGAACTGTATCCCTGTTACAAGACTTATACGAGTCAAACCATTCTCTAAATGGACACATATGGTATGAGCATCATAAATCTAATATCCATGACTTTGACAAAAAATTAAAATATGAGGAAACTAAGAGTAATTCAGCACCTGCCTCACCGTCTGACGAATCTTCAACAAAACTAGCAGTTTCTGCATGCGCTTTACCCTTCTTTTCCTCTAGATGTTACTTCAATTCTTAACACTGGCTCTTGTAATGACCAATTTTGTGACAATAGAAGCACTCCACATCTTTTCTTGCACATAACTTAGACCGAGATCTATTGTTGTTGGAACCCTACTCACTAGATCTGCTCTTTCCCCAACTTGACTCAGACTTAGCCATAAGCGCACCTTCTGCATTAGATTCATTGTCCCTCCTCATCTTCTCATGTGACAAAAGAGCCCCGGTAACCTCTTTAAGCTCTAGAGTATCCTTCTCATACATCAATGTTATCGCTAGATGATCGTAAAATGTCGAAAGTGATGCCAAGATAAGGATCGCCTTATCCTTATTAGCAACCTTCATTTTAAACATTGATAACTATGTAATGAGCATATTATACGTATTGAGATGTTCCAATAACTCTGTATCTTCCGTCATCTACAGTCCATACAGTTGTTTATTCACGTACAACTTATTGACCAGATTCTTCTTTATGTAGAGATCTTCTAGCTTCTACCAGATCTCGTGTGTTGTCTCTACATCGAGCACATTATGAATAATCTCATCTCCCAGATTCAACATAATCGAACTCGTGGCCTTGCAATCAAGATCATTCCAATCGTCATCAGCCATCTTCTCTGGCTTCTTTGCCTTGCCGAGTAATGCCTTGGATACTCATTGCTGGATCAACAAATCCTTCATCCGCCTCTACCACAGGGAGAAGTTATTCTTACCATTGAATTTTTTAACTCCATACTTGATGTTCGTTATCTTTACTGCAACTTATGATTAAGCCAATAACCATAACTCTGATATTTCACCACGACCTTAGATCTTTAACAACCATCGCCTTTAAAACTATTTGTAGGGATTTTTAGGCATAAATCCCCAAAGATTAAGATAAACTAATTTGGAAAACCAAATAAAACCCCATGTAAGCTTCAATCCACAATAACAATCACAAAAGAAATAGGAACAACCAAGAACGCAAGTATGTATGCGGTTCGACTGACTGCCTACCTCTATGGGAGAGAAGAAATAATACACTATTATCAAATATAGATTACAATGATCACTCTCTACCTCACAATATATATGTGGCCTCAAACTAGGCCTCTCTCAACGCCTATCTACACTTTTTGATCTCTAAAACTAAATCTCACATTGTGTATTAGACGTTCTCTCATATATTCTACAACTCTCATGAATACCTTAATTTATACTAGTAGATAGCTTCTAATTCTGGTAGGAGAATAAACCATTAATAGAAAAGTAGTAATTTAGGCTACTCTTTCCCACCAAGGATAACAATAAAGGAAACTAAAAAAAATTACAGCAGAACTAGGAACGTGCCAAAACAGGCAGCACTAAATTAATTAGTAGCTAGACGCCCGTCTAAACGGGAATATCCCGAAATTCGAGACACAAAACCCAACACAACTCCTCAATCTCACAACTTGATTACTAAACTAATGATTAGCACTAAAGAATCTTGGTTCTTCCTCTCCTCCTATTATTTTTTTGGCATTTCTTTAGAGCTCCCTTCTCCTCTAATTTCATATCTAACTAGATCTGGGTTCTTCCTCTCTTCTAATTCTTTTTTCGGCAATCCTTTAGGCTTCATTTGGCAACCATATACACGTGAGGCCATGTCCGGGAGCCAAAATAGAAGCCATTGCCGTGAATGTAGAAGATGATGGGGAGGGTGGAAGAAGCGGCTATGACAACAACAAACGCCGACAATAACACAAATGCTAGATCTGGCCATATCTGGGTTCTTCCTCTCTCTCTCTCTCTCTCTCTCTCGCACACAAACACCGACAATAACATTATCGTCGTCGCCTCCTCAAGCTCGTCCTATTGCCCGTGCCGCTAACATTGCCACTGTTTATCGGTGGTGGTTTTGGTGAGTTTGGGGAGGTGGTGGTTTGGTAGTTTATGGGTGGTTTTTGGTGGTGGTTTTTGGTGATTTAGGGTGGTGGTTGCTGGTGGGTATTTTTTGAGTGGTGGTTTTGGTGGTCTTGGGTGGTGGTTTTGGTTTTGGTGGTATTGGTTGAAGGATTTAAGGGTATAAAAGTCATTTAATATTTTCCATTAACACCATTAATGAACAAGAAGGAATATGTAATTTCTGATAGTTAACCAGTACCTCAGAGGAGGTAATGATATTTTACCCAATATTTTATGATGAGTTTAAGTGATTCAGCTTTAGCATTCTTAACTTTGAAAAGATTCATTACTTCTCTTTTGTTCACTGAATATAAAGCAATGAAAATTTCTTCATTTGGCATAAAATGCTAAAACGTAACGGGGATTAACTCATAATTGCTATTAACCTTTCCTTTAATTTGTAATCTCTTTCATAGTTTCCTCCACTATGTTTTCCTCTCTTATTTTTTCAAAAATTCCTTCATTCAAAAAATTTGATTTCTAATGTGGTCTCCTCGTGTTCTAAACTTTGCTCCTTTGCATCTTTCTTTTCCACTTTCTCAAGGTCTTCAATTTTTATGTCTTCGACTTCCTTTTCTTCGTCAGCATGATATTCTTCTCCATAATTCACAATGGTACAATGATTTTCTTCAAATTCTCTTTCAACTTCACTCTTTTTAAATTCTTTTATTTCAATGTGATGATATTCCTCCACACCCTCTATTGGTGTATTTTCAAAATAACAATCTTCTTTTACAAACTCATCTACTTCAAAGCATTGAGCCCAATACTCAATGGGCAAAACCTCCCCACAACAATTGGAGGCAATATAATCAAGCATCTTCCAAACACTACTTGGAGATCTTACCTCACTGATATGCTTCCAGATCTCTGAATATATTGTCTTCTTGAGAACTTCTAGTGCCTTGTTCTCTTTTTTTTCTTGAATTCTCGTAAGCAAGCCTCTACTTTGCTCTTTTTCAACTACATCATGTAAATTACAATCTTTCAAGTAGTAAAAGAGAATAGTTCCCATTCTCTAATAATTAGAGAATATCAACTTCTCACTATAAAACCACATAGGTGATTTTTTCATACTCAACATATATCATACTTGATCAAATCTCCCAAAAATGTAGTAGCTGTGATACAAGTTTGTTGGATTTCAAAGACTAACAAATAGGTAGAGAGATTGAGAGAGAGGGCAGATGAATAATATATCTAAAATTTTGATGGAAGGTAACATGGAATGAGGTAGTTTATTTCTACTATTTTAGTTTAAATGGGTGGGTTTTTTATAGCAATTTTTATGAAGATTCTATCTTGGAATGTTGGAGGCTTGGGGAGGGGAGAACAAAAGGGGCATTTGAAGAAGCTTAGCTCAAAATAATGTTGATTTTGTTATGTTTCAAGAAACAAAGTGTGGCTTGATGTCAAGAATATTTGTACAGTCCATATGGAGGGCATCAGATGTTGAGTTTACGTAAGTAGATGTAGTTGACAATGCAGGTGGATTGTTGATGTTATGGGATGCTGATAAATTTAGTATGGAAAGGATGTGTTGTGGAATAAACTTTATTATAATGTCAGGTGTGTTTCAATCAAACTTTCGTTGCACTCTGGGAAATGTTTATGCTCAAAACAACATATCGAAAAGGAGGAAGCTATGGGATGTATTGATGAGTCTGAAAATTGATTTTTTTTATCCTTGGTTGTTAGGGGGAGATTCTAATGAAATTTGTAATATGGGGAAAGACAAGGGTGTTCTAGAAGAGATAGGGGTATGATAGATTTTAATCAATTTATTGAGAATTTGGAATTTACAGAACCTCTTATGCTAGAGAGAAGATTTACTTGGTCAAATTCGCAAATGGAGGAGAGATTGAGTAAGTCGGATAGATTTTTGCAGCACCTGGAGTGGATAGTTGGATTTAATTTTAAACTTTGTGTTTGTCTAGATTATTTTTGGATCACCGTGCATTTTTGTTGAAAGAAGATCTACGAGGTTTGGGGCCAAAACCTTTTCAATTTTTTATTGCTTGGAGCCTTGGACATTGCATCCAAATTTTCTTCCAACTATTGAAAAGACCTGGGGGACTATAATGTTACTAGTTGGTTTGGTTTGATACTTCTAATAAAACTACAACAGCTAAAGTTGATATTAAAAGAATGGTCAAGATCAGTTTTTGAGAATGTGGAGGAAAAGTTAAAGCAGGTGGAAGAGCAACTGAATTCTTTAGATTTGCTCGCTGAAGAATGATTGCTGATGGAGGAGGATAGGAAGAAACAGCAAAATTTAAATGCTGAAATGTGGCCACTGAGTAAAATAGTGGAATGGACATGGTTACAAAAGTCTAGACGTGATTGTGGTTTAAAGGGCGATAAAAATACCTGAAATTTCCATCTGATTACAAAATGGAGATCAAGAAGCAATTTGTTGAAAGCTATTGTTATAAATGGCGAAACTGTTAAAGATCCACTCAATGTTAAAGCTGAAATTTTTAGGTTTTTTTGTAAAAGGTTTGAGGAAAATTGGGAGAACAGGCCAGCATTTTCAGAGGAATGGAGGATAGGCACTAACTCTCTGAATTTTAATACTTTAGTGGAAAAGTTTTCAGAGAAGGAGATTTTGGAAGTTATTAAAGGTTCTAATGGAAACAAAGCTCCCGGTTTGGATGGTTTCAATTTGACGTTCTTCAAACTTGGATGAACATTTTTTAAAATTGATATTCTGTAATTTTTCAAGGAGTTTCATGGTAATGGTAAACTGGTTAAAGAAGTAAACTCGGCTTTTGTTTCTCTTATTCTGAAATTTAATAATTCAATCTCGATGGATGATTATAGGCCATTCAGTTTAATTGGCAATATCTACAAGCTTTTGGCAAATGTCCTGGCTGAGATATTCAAGAGAGTTGTTCCCTTTTTAATTGGGGAAGTTCAATCAGCATTTCTTGGCGGGCGTAATATACACGATGGTGTTTTGAGTGCTAATGAGATAATTAATAGTTGGAAAACTAAGAAAGAGAGCAGTTTAATTTTGAAATTGAATTTTGAGAAAGCATTTGACAATATGAATTGGAATTTTATCTATTTGACATGCTGAATAAATTGGGCTATGGGTAAAAGTGGAGGGATTGGTTAAGAGAATGTGTGACTACAGCTTCCTTATCTATCCTTGCTAATGGTTCACCGACAAAGGAGTTTCATATGCAAAAGAGGTTGAGACAAGGAGATCCATTATCTCCTTTTTTATTCATTATTGTAGCTGAAGGTTACAACCTACTTCTTAAGAAAGCAAAAGAGTTAGGTATTATTAAAGAGGTTTGTTGAGTGGTGAAGAAAAAATCACAGTTCTGGGTTGACCGCTCGAACGGCCAGGGGTCCGCTCGAGCAGGCTAGCATGGGGTGGTCTCGGGTTAGGGACAGCTCGAGCGATCAGTAGTTAGCTCAAGCAGGATTGTATGCCAGGAAGTCTCGGGTTAGTGACCGCTCGAGCGGTTAGGAGTTCGCTTGAGTGGACCCGTCGCATAACAGTTTTTTAGTGCGGCGGCTAGAGTTTTGTTTTAACCCTAAGGGGATTTTCATTAGGGGTGTAATGTTATGTTTTAGCCTGTGAGACAGAGAGAAACATTAAGAACACCTTTCATCTTGTAATCCTCCAATCAATATAGTGAAGTGTAATCCCGTGCACGTAGGCACGCCTTGCCGAACTACATAAATCTTGTGTGTGATCGTGTGATAGCTTGTTTTTCTTTCTTCTTCATAATCATTTCGTGATTTGTGCATTCGTGGTTAATTTTGGGCGGGATTAGTGTCGCATTCTAATTCCCAACAACTGGTATCAGAGCTTCGGGTTAGGAGATTGACGAATACACATGGCAGGAGAAGGAAGATCAACAGGAATCGAGAAGTTTGACGGTTCGGACTTTGGATATTAGAGAACTCAGATAGAAAACTATCTGTAAGGCAAGAACCTACACTTGCCGCTCTTGGGATCTAAACCAAAGGGCATGAAGAATGAGAATTGGGCTCTACTTGACAGACAGGTGCTGGAGGTTATTCGATTGATGTTGTCCTGGTCAGTGGCACACAACGTAATAAAAAAAAAGACAACAGCAGACATGATTGCGGCACTGTCAAGTATGTATGAGATGTCGTTAGCAAACAACAAAGTACATCTTATGAAAAAGCTGTTTAATCTAAAGATGGTCGAAGGTACACCCGTTGCACAACATCTGAACGAATTTAATACTATCACGAATCAGTTATCTTCAGTAGATATCAATTTTGATGATGAAGTCAGGGCCTTGATTGTGTTGGCTTCGCTGCCAAACAGTTGGGAAGCTATGAGAACGGCAGTGAGTAACTCTACCGATAAGAATAAGCTGAAGTATGACGATGTCTGGGATTTGATTTTAAGCAAAGAAGTTCGCTGGAGGGATTCGGATGAGGTATCTAATTTAGGGTCGAATGTTGATACAGATTTGAATGTTGAAGCACGGGGTAGAGGTAATGACAAAAATCAGAATAAGGGCAGCTCTAAGTCCAGAAGAGATAGAAGCAAGTCCAGGTCAGGACGGCAGGCCGAATGCTAGGCTTGTGGCAAGACTGACCATATCAAAAAGAACTGTAGGGAGCAGAAGAAGAAGGCTGACGGTGAGTCAGCCAATGTTGTGGCAGAGAATGTTTAAGACGCTCTACTCATATCAATGGACAGCCCTATTAATTCTTGAGTGTTGGATTCCGGAGCATCTTTTCACACGACGGCACACCAGGAGATTATGGAAAATTATGTTGCCAGTGATTTCGGCAAGGTACATTTAGCAGATGGGGAGGCTTTAGACATCGTGGGTACAGGCGACGTCAGAATCAGAGTGCCAAATGGGTCAGTGTGGAAGATACAAAAGGTACGACACATACCTAAGCTTATGAGAAATTTGATTTCAGTGTTGGTGGCACGTGGAAAGACACCAAGGGAGTCATGGTAGTGGCTCGGGAATAAAGATAAGTACCCTGTACATGACTACGAGTACAAGGGACACATGGCACTGGCAGACAGTGGATCAGACACAAGCTTGTGGCATCAGAGGCTGGGGCACATGAGCAAGAAAGGGATGAAAATTCTATAGTCAAAGGGCAAGTTGCTGGGTTTGAAGTCTGTAGAGTTTGATTTGTGTGAGGGTTGCATTTTTGGGAAGCAAAGGAAGGTCAGTTTTCTGAAAGGCGGCAGGACACCAAAGCCAGACAGGTTAGAGTTGGTACGCACAGATCTGTGGGGACCTTCCCTAGTTGCATCTCTTGGAGGCTCACGGTATTACGTGACATTGGGATTCAGAATTCGAGAGGAGGTATGGAGCAGAAAAGAGGTAAATTTGTCTTTTCTAAAAGTTTTTGGCTGCTCTTCATATGTTCACATAGTTGCTGATGCTAGGAGTAAGTTGCAATTTAAATCTAAAGTCTGTTATTTTATTGGTTATGGTGATGACGAGTTTCGCTATCGTTTTTGGGATGACAAAAGCCAGAAAATCATCAGAAGCAAAAATGCAATGTTTAATGAACAGGTGCTGTACAAAGATAGGTCAAAGGCAGAGACAGATAGTGTATTGCTAGAGATGAAGAAATCCGAGTTCATTAACTTGGATGACATTTATGAGGAGGTCAAACAAAATGGGGATGACGAAGACAAGAAGAATGTGAATCCACAGGTGAAACAAAGTACACCAGTGACAGCAGTCAGGAGATTTTCCAAGAGCATCAGACTGCCATAACGATTTTCACTGTCTCCGTTCTACATTCTACTCATTGACAGTGGTGAGCCAAAAAGTTATGCAAAATCCTTGTAGACCGATAGTTCGATGAAGTGGGAGTTAGCAATGAAGAATGAGATGGATTCCTTGCTAACAAACCCGACATGGGAGCTGACTAAATTACCAACTGGAAAGAAGATTTTGCATAACAAGTGGGTATACAGAGTGAAGGAAGAACTTGACAGCAGCAGGTGCTACAAGGCAAAGTTGGTTGTCAAGGAATTTCAGTAGAAGGAAGGAGTTAATTTCACTAAAATCTTCTCCCCAGTTGTGAAGTTGACAACGATTACAACAGTGCTGGGAATTATAGCTGCAGAGGATCTGTTTCTGCAGCAATTAGAAGTCAAGATTGCATTTTTTCACGAAAAACTGGAAGAAGACATTTATATACGCCAGCCTGAGGGATTTGCAGTAAAAGGCAAGGAAGATATGGTTTGCAAATTGAAGAAGAGCTCGTACGGTCTGAGACAAGCTCCAAGGCCAGTACAAGAAGTTTGACAACTTCGTGCAGAGCACCGGGTTCGCCAGGTTAGAGGCAGATCATTGCTATTATGTGAAGAGTTTTGATAGCTCATATATCATCCTATTGATGTACGTGAATGATATGCTCATTGCCGGGCCATGCATCGAAGAGATTAATAAGTTAAAGAAAGCTATCAAAGTAGTTTGCAATGAAGGATTTGGGTGTTACAAAGCAAATCCTTGGGATGAGAATAGTCAGAGACAGAACTGAAGTGACCGTGATACTATCTCAGGCAGAGTATGTGAAGAAGGTGCTGAGCAGGTTCAACATGAATGGTGCGAAACCTGTTAGTATGCCTTTGACTAGTCATTTTAGGCTAACTAAGGATCAGCCTCTGAAGACAGAATAGGAGCAGGAGCACATGAGTAAGGTCTCATATGGTGTGAAACCTGTTAGTACACTTTTCAGTGACAGTCATAGTGGCATTTTTCTAGCCAAAAATCTAGCATTCCACTCCAAGACGAAGCACATACAGCTGCGGTATCACTTTATTCGCTCTCTACTGGACAACGATCAGTTGCATCTTGAGAAGATTAGCGGGGTAAAGAATCCAGCCGACGTGTTGACGAAATGTGTCAACACTAACAAAATGAAGCTGTGCTCGGCTTCAGTTAGGGTTAGAAGACAGAAGATGGGTCACACAGGGCTGTTCAAGTTTATTGGTTGATTCAAGGCAATTGGTGTTGTATTGGGGTTTTCTCAGGGTTTGGTGTGGCTTTACTTCAAGTGGGAGAATTGTTGAGTGGTAAAGAAAAAACCATAGTTCTGGGTTGACCGCTCGAGCGGCTAAGGGTCCATTCGAGTGGGCTAGTACGGGGTGGTTTCGAGTTAGGGACAGCTCGAGCGATCAGTAGTCAGCTTGAGCGGAATTGTATGCTAGGAATTCTCGGGTTAGTGATTGCTCGAGCGGTTAGGGGTCCACTCAAGCAAACCCGTTGCAGAATAGTTTTTTAGTGCGGTGGCTAGGGTTATGTTTTAACCTTAAGGGGCTTTTCATTAGGGGTTTAATGTTATGTTTTATCCTGTGAGACACAGAGAAACATCAAGAACACCTTTCATCATGTAATCCTCCAATCAGTATAGTGAAGTGTGATCCCGTGGACATAGGCACGCCTTGTCGAACCATGTAAATCTTGTGTGTGATCGTGTGATAGCTTGTTTTTCTTTCTTCTTCATAATCATTCCGTGATTTGTGCATTCGTGGTTGATCTTGGGCGATATTAGTGACCGCATTCTAATCCCCGACAGGGTTAGTGCGGGATATAATGGGATAAACATTTCTCATCTCCAATTTTCTGATGACAAGATTATTTTTTGTGAAGCTATAAGTCTGAAGTGATCAATATCAAGAGAATATAAGGTGTTTTGAAATCAAGTCGGGTTTAAGGATCAATTTTTTTAAGAGTGTAATTTGTGGAGTTGGGTTGGAGGAACGGGAGATGGAGCAATTTGCTAGAGATATCAAATGTTAATACCAAGCTCTTCCTTTGGAATATTTGGGTCGTCCCCTAGGTTCAAATCCAAGACTTAAGAAGACTTGGTATCAAGTTTTGGACAAGATTAAGAAAAGGTTAGCCTCTTGGAAGAGGAAATTTCTTTCTTTTGGAGGTAGAATAACTCTTGTAAAATCTGTTCTTAATCGTCTCCCTATATATTGCATGTCCATTTTTAAATTGCCAAAGGTGGTTGCTAAGGAAATTGAGAAGCTTCAGAGTGGTTTTTTGTGGAGAGGAAGTGACTGCAAGAAAAAGCTTCATTTGGTTAATTGGGATAAAATTACAAGAAAGAAGGAGGCAGAGGTCTGAGTTTAAGAAAAGTGAGGGTAATGAATGATACTCTCTTGTTAAAATGGTGGTGAAGGTTTGGGGTGGAAAGTGAGCTTTATGGAGAAAGGTTCTATGTGAGAAATATGGTTCGGGGATCATTTATAATGGGAAATACTCAAGAATCTAGTTTGATATCTTACATATTTTGGATACTAATATTTCTCTTTACTCTTTATTCCATAGTAATCTTTGTTTGGGCATTGGTGATGGTAGAATGGTTTCTTTTTGAATGATGTGTGGATTGGCAATAATTCTTTATCATCTATCTTTCCAAGATTACACAATTTAGCTATCAATAAAGATGGATCAATAGCAGATTTGTTCTTGAAAAATGATCTTGTTTGCAAATGGAATGTGGAATACAGAAGAAGACTTTTTGTGTGGAAAGAAGAGGATGTTGGGAGGCTGAAAATCCTACTGTGAGAAGCTCCGCTGTTAAGAAAAGGTAAGGTGGATAGATTAATTTCGAAGGGATCTAACGCATGTATTTTTTCTGTTATGTCACTATATGATCTGTTTGAATCTTCAATAAAGTTGGCCCCTATTTCTGTAAGGATGGTTTGGAATAATGTTGCCCTTCTGAGAGTAAATTTTTTGGGATGGTTGGATTGATTAGGAAGAATAAAAACAGGAGATAGATTAATTAGCCTAAATCTTGTGAAGGGATAGTAAGGTTTATGTTATTTTTGTGGTGCATAAACAAAATAAGTTGATCACCTGTTGTTGCTTTGCTCAAAAATATGGGAAATCTGGGATTCTGTGTTACTGTGGTTGGGAATTAGTTTGGGTTTTTCCAGGTTCAATAGTTGCATTGCTGGAATGGTGGAGAGGATACTGGTTTAAGGGAATCAACAAGCTTTTGTGGGAAGTAATACCAGTTACATGTTTTTGGGTTTTGTGGAATGTAAGAAATAAATACAAATTTGAAGGTTTAGTGCCAAGGTGGGAGGAGGTAATTAGAGTTTATTAAGTTTAAAGCTTCTTTTTGGGTTAGTATGAAAAAGGATAATAGATTTTTCTTGGTTCAAGACTTGGTCTACAAATTGAGAGAGATTTTACAGGCTTTGTAATCTTTTGTACCTGTTGAGAATTAATGAATATTTCTTTTTTTATTGTTCAAAAAAAAAATCTATAAACTTTGATTCCACTTCATTGATAAACATGCAAGTACATAGATATTTATAGGACTAGATTAAATAAGCCTATCATTAAAATTTCCTAATTCCAAAGCACCATATACATGAACATGACCCTTCAAACACACATTAATATGTAGAAATATGAATCTTACATCGTCTAAGGTTAACAACAACAGTGTCACAGAATTAATTTAGTTTTATGTCTAGTAGATCTACTATAAAAGCAATCCACTTACTAAAGAGATTAATAGAGAAATATAGAGAAAAAAAGAGAGATTTCCATATAATTTTTATAAACTTAGAAAAAGTTTATGATAGAGTGCCTAGAGATATTATATGATGAGCGTTGAAGAGAAATGGAGTAATAAAAGGTTACATTGATGTGATAAGAGACATGTATGATGGAGTTGCCATGATAATTATATCACTTGGAAGACAAACAAGTGAATTCGCAAGTAAAGGATGTTGGGTTTATCACAAGCCAATTATATCGATATGGTCCTTGCTCGTTTTAGCATGTAGGATTTTAAGAAAAGGTTTGTTCTTTTCAGGCATGGAATACTCTATCAAGGATCAGTGTCCTAAGACAGTTGTTGAGATACAGAAGATAAAGGCGGTTCTTTATGCTTGGCAAGGGGAAGCTTCGTGTATGCTATGCTTTGCACTAGACCCGACATCTGTTTTGTTGTTGGTATGGTTAGTAGATATCAGTCTAATCCATGGCAGGAGTATTGGACAGTCATAAAATATATAATCATATACCTGAAAAGGACTAAAGACTATATGTTTGTTTACCAAGAAGATAGTCTATTACCCTAGGGGTATACAGACTCGGATTTCTAGTCAGATAAGAATTTTAGAAAGTCTACCTCGGGATATGTGTTTACCTTGGAAGATGGAGTAATAAGTTGGAGGAGTATCAAGCAGTCCTACATTGTTGATTCCACCATGGAGGCATAGTATGTGGTAGTATCAAGGCAGCTAAGGAGACTATTTGACTCAAGAACTTCCTGTTGAATTTAGATGTAATATCTTCAGAACAGTCGGCAATTACACTTTATGTGACAATAGTGGTGTGGTTGCAAACTCGAAGAAACCAATGATCCACAAGAAAGAGAAGCACATCGAGTGTAAATATCACATAATACGAGAGATCGTACAGAGGGGTGATGTTGCTGTGACCAAAATTGCATCAAAGATACGTGAGATCGTGCAGAGAGGTGATGTTGTGACCAAAATTACATCAGAGAACAACCTGGCAAACCCTTTTACGAAGAGTTTACCAGCTATGACTTTTGATAGTCACGTAGAGGGAATGAGAATTAGATGCATGGCAGCATAGTTTTGAGTGTAAGTGGGAGATCGTTACGATTGTATTCTAAAAATCATACTTTAGATTTTTGCTATTTGATTTTATTTTAACAAAATCTGTTTTTTAGTTTTAATGAGAATCTGTATGAGTAATGTATGCATTTCATTATTTATTTAATATTGTGCATATGTGTCTTTTATTCTACATAATAGTTAATCTTGTGTGTAGAGTTCAGCTAACATACGAAAGACTAGATTATCGTTTTCTATAGAATATAAGTTTTGGTTCATAGTCTTAGATGGAATTGGACACACAATCGGTAGGGCTGTATCAGAATGTTTTAGTTGATCTATCTTGATTACGAGAAACAATAAGTCTTGACTATTATTTCGACTTATTGTGCTAGTACACTTTGTGTGTATTGAATAGGACTGCGTTGGAGTAATTATTTTTATATACTGATTATATAAAATAATTCACACCCCATGGTTATTGTGAGTACTTATGCTCTTAATTCTAAAATTATTATTAGATACGTATATTTAGTGTTTGTTATTTTGATTCATTAGAGGGTGCGTTATTTTATGGGTTAATAATCCCAGTGAGTTGAATAACAACATTACGTATATGGTGTATATTATTTATTGACTGAATCCACATCTCGACAAGGGATTGATGATATCCCTTTAAGGAAACTTATAAGTTTTAATTATGTTAAACGCTACAAGTGAATTTTATAATCCGACATATTAAATAAGTTAAGAGGAAGGTCTTAAGGAATTATAGAAGAGGTTGACTAAATATATCTGTCAATAGTTTAATTTAATCGACTGTTATCTATAATCATAACGTGGGGGGAATAGTAAGTATTTAATAACGGGAGCTCGAATATTTGGTTTTGAGAATAAGGCTGGGGTTGGAATTACAATTCTTTAGTGGTATGAATTGTAATTTATATTTTTAGAAAATTGCTTCTCGGTTCAAGTGGATTTTTCTAATTACATTAGATGCCCGTATCTTATTTATTCCTTAGGTCCTTGCTGTAACCTATATATGTATGTCGTCATAAACCCTAGCCACCAGACGAACGTGTGTTACATTTCAGTCTAGGGTTTCCATGTGTTGTGAGAACCAAAGGATAGGTGGCTAGAGAGAGTTTGAAGCACGAAGGATCAAAGCCCGCACGAAGGATCAAAGCCCACACTTTGTTTGTATCTTCAACATTCTAGAATACAGCAGAAAATCTAGGTTGGAGAAAAGATTACCAGTTCGTTGCATTGATCTTCATATTCAAGTTCATGTACTGAAAACGAGATCAAACTAGAAAGATCTCATAGGTATATCTCTATTTCGCCTTGTGGGTGTACCGGGTTTCAGTTTTGAAGCTTATACATCTAGAGTTTTATCGTATTTTGTTTTTGGAGTTTTATCGTATTTTGTTTCTGCGGTTTGCTTTTGATTCGATTCGTATGTACCATCATTGCATCTCGGAATTTCCGTCCCTTCAATCATGAGTTGTGGTGGGAACAAAGCCCTAGGTCCAAATGGATTTAATTTCAAATTCTTCAAGAAGTTTTGGGGGTGGTTAGACAAGATGTGATGACATTCATGAGAGAATTTCACGAACATAGTAAGATCCTCATGTGCCTAAACTCCTCTTTCATTACCCTTATACCTTAAGTTGAGTGCCCTTAGTACTTGAAAGAATATAGACCTATTAGCCTTGTGGGTTCAACATACAAAATCCTTGCTAAAGTTCTATCTGATAGATTGAAATGTGTCATGGATCAAGTGATTGATGAAAAGCTAACTGCCTTTATTAAAGGGAGATATATCTTGGATGGGATACTCATCATTAATGAAATTATTGATGATTGGAAGAGAAGGAAGAAGTGTGGCCTTATTCTTAAAATTGATTTTCAAAGAGCCTATGATAGTGTGTGTTGGGATTATATCATCCAAATTATGAAGCTTATGGGGTTTGGGCCTAAATGAAGCAACTGGATGTGGGAGTGTGTGTCTACAGCATCCATTTCTATTCTTGTGAATGGATCTACCTCAAGGAAATTCAAGTTGGAGAGAACGATTAGACAAGGGGACCCTCTCTCCCCTTTTTTATTTTATCTTGTTATGGAAGGTCTCAATGTGATGCTGGACAAACCCAAAAGGCTTGGGCTGATTAAGGGGGTGGATGTTGGGGCTCAGTGCTTAATTATAAGTCATCTGTAGTTTGCAGATGACACTATCATCTTCTGCAGCCTTGTCAAAGAGGAAGTGTTGTGCATCAAAAGGATTCTCAGGTGTTTTGAGCTAACAGCTGGTTTAAAGGTTAACTTCTCCAAGAGCATGGTCTGTGGAGTGGGAGTCTCAGAGGTCAATCTAGGGATCTACACAGCTCAACTCAAATGCGAAGTGGGCACTCTTCCATTGAGATATCTAGGTCTCCCGGTGAGTATGAATCCAAGGCTGATCAAAATTGGGATACTCTAGTGGAGAGGTAGAAGAAAAGGCTGGTTCCTTGGAAGAAGAAAATCCTATCCAAGGCAGGGAGACTACAACTTATCAAAAGCTAATTTGAGTATCCTTCCAGTATACTACCTATCCCTACATAGGATCCCCAGTAGTGTCCTGCATCAGTTAGAAAGAGTCCAGAGGATATTTCTTTGGGGAGATGAAGGCCGAGTCAGAAAATTGCATTTGGTGGGTTGGGATAGGGTCACCCTTAGTAAAGAAGCTGGTGGGCTAGGTGTGACTGATCTATGAAAAAGAAATTAAGCTTTACTTATAAATTGGTGGTGGAGGTTTGGGTGTGAAAAGAACAACTTGTTGAGAAAAGTCATATGCAACAAATACTATGGACAGTCCAAGGAATGGTTACCTTCAGTGGTGGTGGGCTCCAAATCCTCTGCACTATGGATGGATATCATTGAAGTGGGATCAACTGAGGGGCTAATTAAAGATGTTTTTGTTGAGAAATGTTGGCTCAAACTTGGGTATGGGTGAGAGATTTTCTTTTGGGAGGATTGTTGGGTAGGTGTGTAGCCTTTGAGATGGTTGTTCCCTAGACTATTTTTGCTCTCAGTGCAGAAGGATGCTTCAATCCAATCTCTATACCAGAGGAACCAGCAACCTAACACTTGGAATATATTGTTCAGGAGACAGCATTATGAGTGGGAAAGAAGTGAATTGACTCAGATGTTGGAAAGCTTGAAGAATTTGATGCCTAAAGTGAGTCACAAAGATGAACTCAGGTGGGAAGGGGCAAACAATGGCATTTTCTCTATTAGCCCCTTGTGCAGAGAACTTGAGCTGAGGAAAGGAAATATGAAATCCCATCTGAGGGAGGTTTGGGTGAAGTACATCCCCCGAAAGTACAATTTTTTGTGTGGATGGCTCTCATCGATAGAATTCCCACTAAGGACCTTTTGTCAAGATGGTTGATTCTCCCCAACTCCAGCTATATGGCCTATGACCTATGTGGAGCTGATATTGAGTCCTCTCATCAATTGTTGTTGCTCTGCAAATAGGCCTAGAGGTATGGTCTGGGGTTATAGATTGGTGGGGGCCTTAGTTGGGTATCTCCCATAGACCCCCATGATCTATTCCTGTGGTGGAGAGGTATCAAACACAGAGGGTTAGCCTCGAGGATATGGGGATGCCTTTTTATGCTACAGTTTGGGTAATTTGGTTGGCTCGAAATAGGAAAACTTTCCAGCAAGTTGAAGTGGGTTGGTGCCAAGCAGTTGAAGAGGTAAAGATCAAGGCAGCAATGTGGATCAAATTGTTTACAGACCCATCATCCTTTACGATGGATGATTTCCTCTTTAAGATTGATGCTGTTAAGAGCTTAAAAGTACCTGTACGCCTGTGACTTGCTTGCCTAGGTGTTGGTTTGGTTGGTGAGCTACTGGTTTGATGCTGTTATGTTGAGGTGAGGTTATGTTGTGATGCTTTATTGGCTGCTATGTTGCAAGTAGGGAGACTGCTTCTGGTTTACTACTGCTATGTTGGCTTCCTTTTCCTCTTTGGCTTCGTGCCTTTTTGACGTGTTAGTGAGGCTATGTTGGTGCCTTTTTGGCTTGGTGCCTTTTTGCTGAGTTGGTGAGGTTGTGTTGGTGAGACTGAGTTGTGTTACTATGCTAAGAGAGCAATTGGAAGTTAGAGAGAGTGCTTCTGGTTTGTTGCTACTGCTATGCAGACTTGCTTTTCTTTTAGCTTGGTGCCTCTGTGCTGTTGGTGAGGCTATGCCAGCTGAGCAATTACAAGTTAGGGAGAGTCCTTCTGGTTTGCTGCTGATGATATGCTGGCTTGCTTTTCCTTGTTGGTTGGCCTCTTGTTAACCATAGGGTCTTTTGTTGCCTCTTGAGGTTGTATTATTGATCAAATACATGTATTATTGAGTTTATAAAACATTGTTGGTGATTTAAAAAAAAATGCATGGCACTTCCAAGTTTGTGTAGTAGGTGGTTGTTAGAAAAAGACAGTTGACTCCTAAATGTATCACTCAATACTTGTAATACCATTATACTACGACTATTATCATCATTTTGTGTCCCAATCCTTTGGTACATCTCTCTTCGTCTTATACCTCCTCATAGTTGCCATTATAGATTGACGCACATTAATGGTCGAAAGGGTTGTACAATGGATTCTGTCACAACAGTTAAGATGGCACATTTTAGTGTCGATGACGCATTGATCTGGGGTGGGATCGTTGGCTTCAGGAGTACATTTAGGCTGCAATCACGGGAATAGTACAATGTGGCTTTGGTGTTGAGAATGAGAACATGGGAGAGATTTGAGAGAGAGAGAGTGATAGATATGGAGGTGGTTATTATTTACCATTTGCGATAGTAGAAATGAAGTCTGTTCAGCTATGGTTATAGAGTTTGAGATGTGAAAGAGGGGGAAAAAAAAAAGAAGGATAAGTGAGATGTGCCATTTTGTGGTTTATAGAATACCTTTTTTCCTAGCTAAATGTGATTGCTAAAATAACTATAGTTGAGTGTACAAATCGGTAAATTAAACCACTACATAAACAATGTTTAACTAAGGGAGTTTTAGTGTAATTGCACTTATGAATTAGTTAGAACTCTCTGATTATTCATAGATGTCAATGTAGTTTTTCTACTTTTGTGATTGTATTACCAAATAAGAAGGTAACTATTAGGTATTTGTTACCAACATTTATCTTATATTTAGCTACTAAAATAAAAAAAAATATTATAAAATGACTAAAGACATGAAAGTTTTCTAAACCCTTTAGCGTTGATGTGAATGATGTGTATATTTGGCCAACAACATATATGGAAAAATATGATGTTTTTTATGATGTTCTTTCATTATTTATTATTTTGCATAAATTAAATTCTAATAGATAGTAAATATTATTGTTAAGAATATACAACATTAGGCATCACATGTGACCCAAAATTACCTGTAATAGTGTCACCAAGTTGCTGGATGTCACTACTAGTATTTGTGTACGAGAACCCAACGCCAACAGGGGATTCCACAAATAGTAGGTTGGCCTCTAGCAAAATAACCATATTTAATTTTAGTAATTAGTACTATCAGACCATTTTAGTTAGCACATATCATAATTTTACGTATGAATTGAAAGCAAAATATTTATTAATTTGTTTTTTATATATTCAAAAAGTGAAATGCTATTCTAACACCATTTATACACTTCTCATTTATAAGAACAAGTCCTATTAGTGGCAAATGGATTTTAGTTGTTCATATTTTTCTTAAAAATTGAAATGCATGAAACTTTGGATAATGCAACAATACCATTTTATCTTACCAAATTTTATTTACAATTGTTCATGTTACCATTGCGTTGCTTTAATGTGTCTCATCGATCATAATTGTCACCAACGTAATTAATTATGACAAATCACTAAGACACAAAAAAGTTTTAAAAATAAAGTGATTATCGTAGATATAGAGGTTTCTGCGATACCAACAACAACAATGACAATAGCATAGGTATGAAATTTCATTTTGTATATGTTTCAAAAACAAAAACCATAATTGTGTGCGTAGATGGTGCATTTTCTATTAGCTCTATTTGTCATATTCTAGGGGCTACTGAGCCTCGGGTTAGGTGGAGTTCTTTGGTTTGTTGTCCTAGCACATACCTAGAGTGAGCTTCATTCTTTGGTTAGCCATTAAATGAAGATTTTAACACTAGGCTCCAAATATCTGTCATTGTTTGTTACTTGTGTAGGTGTGGGAAGATCTCGCACTTGGAGCTGGGACTTGGGAGTTTATCTTTGTAGAAAGGTATGGACTTGAGTTGTTTTGAGTCATGAAAAGTGAGCTGGTGGGTTGTTGTTACTGGGGTTTGTGGATTCTAGTGTGGAATACTACCTCCTTATGCTTACATAACTTACTGTTGGGGCAGTTAGGGCTGGATTAGGGATTTCGGGCAAGGGAGTCTATTGATGCCCATCATTTTGTTAGTTGTGTACCTATATTAGGAAGTGGTTTTAAAATTTTAGTTTTTTCCAAGTAAGATAGCAGTGAGGGTGTTGAGTTTTGTGTGAGGTGCCCCAATCCTTCTTGTTTTCATGTCTACCCCTCCTTTTTGGCTGGGTCTTACCATATGAAGAAGAAATGTTTGATTTATCATTGAATGTATCATGTTGAGAGGTGTGGAGTAGGGAGGAAGAAAGGTGTTGGTAGATAGCTTTTGTTGGGATTGTGGATATGTTTAATATGTATCCCAAAAGTTATTAAATTCCCTTTTTTGTCTTCCCGTCTTTGGAGGGGTGGCTAGGTGGGTTTATCTTGGGTGCATGCTTTCAGTTGCTTTTATGTTGGTAATCATGGAGTAGTGAGTTAGATTGTGCTTGTATTAGTGGTGGTTGTTTTTATAGAGAATGTTGGTGAGGTGTGTCCCATGTTTTGTTTTTATAGAGAATGTTGGTGAGGTGTCCCATATTGTTTTTCTCAAGTCACTTTTCTTTCTTTCCCTTCTATGATTGGGTGTTTGAGTGTCATTTTCTTTGGGTGTTTGAGTGTCATTTTCTTTTGCATATTTATCACACTACACTGTTCTCTACCTATCACATGTGTTTACCTATGTTGTGATGTGGTTTTACCAGGGGCCCATTTACTCCTAGTCTGGAAAGAAAGAGGGCTAGACTTGCTCATTGGAAGTCCAGGTAATTCTGGTGGGCTACTTTTAAGCTTTTGTTTGCTATTGGTTTTGTTTGTCTAGACTTAAATAATGCCAGTCTACTTTTCGTTTGTCTATCCTTAAGGAGTGTGTAAGGATGTTGGATGGTTGGCTATTGTATTTGGGCAATGTATAACCTGTCATATAACTATTATAACCTGTCTTATAAATATTATAGTTAATTTTTTGCTATACGAGATGTATAGATATCGCATGTTTTTTTTTACTTAGTCCTGCTAACCACCGGCTATTGGACGGTGGATAACAACAATAATAATTAAACTTTGAGTAGTTAGAGTTAAACTCTTAATAGTCAGAAATTGTTATTATCCAACGCCCATTGAGCGGTAGATAGCATTTTCCCTTTTTATTTGTTATTGCCTTATTTGTTAATTCTTTCATCTAATTGCATGTGTAAGGAGCAGGGTGTGTGCATAAGTATTGTGAATTGGCTGTGTTGTGTCATGGGTGAGTGTGTTATTTCTCCTTCCATGTGTGCTTTATTATAGGTCCTCAACATGTTTATCTAACTGATGGATCGATGCTATATTGCATGTTATCGTGGCCATTAAGTAATTTTGAAACGTTGGATGGTTAGTAGGATGCATTTTATATATCCTCTGTAATTTTGAGTATGATGTGTTCTGCATATGCTACCCCTTTTCCTAGTTTCTCCTTCCATTACTCTACTTGATGTTATGGATTGGGCATCTAGGGTGGAACGGGGGTGGGGGTTTGGGTTCCGTGTGGACTGTTTTTCTTTCTTGGTATAGAAATGGTTTGTACTTTTGTGTGTTGTATATGGTTAAAGGCTTGGGCGATATAGGGTGCAAGGTGGGTGTTTGCTGTTAATAAATAGGAGCTGACTTAGCTTGTAAGACTTTGAGTATACCCCTTGAAAACATGTACAATTTTAATAAAACATTTAATTATCCAAAAAGTCGTAATATTTTATCTATATTATTACCCCCAACAAAGTAAATCACGATTTACATTTTTATCCCCACAAAGTAAACTACGATTTTAAAAAGACCTAAAATAAACTAGATGGAAATCTGAAGGATGTAAATGAGTATGCTTTAAATGTTTTTTACTACCTTGATTCCATGTATACTTGTTAAACTTTAGCTCCGTCTTGTCCTTTTTAGGAAAGAAAGGACCTAGCTCTTCTGCTTCCCCATATCCAATTGAAGAGCATCCAGGACCTGAAGAAATGTTCCATGTCATTGGGAAAACATTTTTACACATGGTTTAAGAGTAGCCAGTATCATTTTCCCAAGAAAATAATAGAGTTAATCCTGTGTTTGGGCCAGCTTATTTTTGTTATTTTTTAGCTTAAAAGCAAAAAAAAAAAAAGCCAACTGATTTGGCTTATTAAGTTTTTTTTTACTTTTTTTTTTATTTTTTTTATATGATTTGACATCTATTTTTTTACAAAAAAAAATTAAAAAACCTAAAAGTTACTGAAAAAAAATTAGTCCAAATACAGAGTATCATTTGCTAGACATAAATGAAAGTTGTAACAAGATTATTAGATGAAGAAAAGAAAAGAAAAGAAACTAGTACCAATGATGCTAATTGCTTGGTTTACCTTTTCCTGGGACTTTTGTTTTGACTTTTTTTTTTTGATCTTTTATGAATTTTTTTAATTTTTTGGATTAATTAATTTTATATTGACTATATAAATTAATTTACACTTCATGATTATTATGAGTGTTTATGTTCTTAATTTTGAAATAATTATTAGACATATTTAATATTCGTTATTTTGATTCATTAGAGAGTGCGATCTTTTATAGGTATATAACGTCGATGAGTTGGATAACGATATTAATTATATAATGGATATTAATTATTGACAAAATTCACGTCCTGAAATATCGAGATTGATAATATCCTTTAAAGAAGTTTATAAGTTTTGACCGAGATAAATCGTGCAGATAGATCTTATAATTCGGCAGTCAAATAAGTTAAGCGGAAGATTTTAAAATTTTTTTTAAGAAGTTGATTAAATATATTTATCAGTAAATATATTAATCGGTGGGTATCTATAATTTTAACGTTATGAGAATAAATAAGATTTTAATAATAAGAACTCGAATAATATGATTTTGAGAATAAGGTTGAGAGCACAATTATAATTTTTTAGTAGAATGAATTATAATTTATGTTTTTATAAAATTACTTCTGGGTTAAGGTAAAATTTTATAATTACATTAGAAACTCACGTTTTATTTACTCCACAGGTTTCTGTTGTAACCTATTTAGATGCGATTATAAACTCTGACGCTATAATTCATATTATTCAGTCAGTCGATTAGGTGGTTAGGGTTTTTACGTTTTTTGAAAACCTAAGACTAATCAATACGGGTTTTGAAGAACATGAAAAATATAATCTATACTGTCGTATTCTTGCATTTGGGAATACAACAAAAGGCGTGTGTTGAAAATTTGACTTCTAGTCAAAAATTGCGACGAATTGTTGGTTAAATTTTGTTGCAACAGCCGAAATCAATCTAACCAGATTTCGAAAATGTATAATCCTAAACTAATTTTGAAAGTATTACTGAGTTTTATTTTTAATTGTTTAATATTAAAAATTTTAATTTGAAGTCTATTTCGACGTTTGTCCATTTAAATTATTTTTTACTAAAATTATTGACACAAAGTTAGGATCTTGCAGTTTACCCCAAAAGTGGCATCATTAAAATTTCTTGAATAAAATGATATTAGGAAATTAATTTCATTATTGCCGCCTTCATTTCATTTTTTTTTTGGGGAAGGATTAGGGCTATTTATTATTTTAAAAAATAGAACTTAATTTGAGATTGTACAGTATAATCCAAATTAGTAAAACACCAAACAAGGAAAGTAGGAAACAAACAAGCTTGAACTAGAAACTATGGTGCAACGATTTTAGGACCACAAGTATTATTATTATTATTATTATTATTATTATTATTATTATTTTGTGTAGTAGTTGGTCGTTAGACGAAAGGGAATTTTCACCTAATTGCCCCGAGATTCAAATTATTAAGCATTACGTATACATGAGATTTGTAAGTATGTGTATGTCAATTACAAACAACGTGAAAACGCTGGCCTACCACATTTGTTAGCATTTAGAATGGAAAGGTTGGTTTAAGGCACATTCAGACAATAAGGCACCGTTTGTTTCGATGTAAATATTTTTGGATAAAATATTTTTGAGTAAAATATACATTATTTGGCTGACAATACCTATAAAAAATATATTTTTTAGTAAAATATTTTATTTCATTAAACCAAATTTAATTTACAAAAAATTAACTCATAAGTTAATTTTGGAATGCACTTTCTGAACCTTCATCTAATTCTTGCCGCTTTTGGTCATTCCACATGAATTTTTCCGAAATATTTCACCCTAATTCTACTCACCTTAAGTCATTCTCATATCTCATTTTTATTTTTTAAATTTTAACTAAACACTAAAAAATGCAAGTAAAAAATTAATTTTTACAAAATTATTTTACATGTAAAATATTTTTTATAGTAAAATATTTTACGTCGAAACAAACGGAGCCTAAATATCAACACTTCTTTACCTCATAATTTGTGTGATTCTTAACTTTGGAGCACTATGGGGTCATACTTTGGAACAATAAATAATTTTTTTAGAGTAACTATTTGGTATTTTTATAGTACGCATTATGTGACAATCTAGCATGGTACTTTCACACGGTACTCTATTCATTATCTAATCTCCTTGTAATAAATCTTAGAGTAGTTGTTGAATGATTAGAAAATAAGGACTCACTAACACAATGTGGCTTACGATCATTTGTTTATCGAAAGAATTAACCTAATAATTAATTGGTTTATTCTCAACTCTTCTTGCTTCATTTGGTATAATTACTTATTAGGTTTTTCTATTTTGTTTATTTATTCTATATATCTTTGTTTTTAGTTACTTTTTAACAATAATTTTTAATTGTTTTTTGGCTCCTGTTGATTAGTGGAATTGGAAGAGTGAAAAAAATAGATTATATTGGAAAAATCGTGAAAACAAATAGCTTAAATAAGTCAATGTTTTTTTAATCCTAGCTTGGTCTAGTTTACTTTGAATATGATTATTGTTTTACTTATTGGATTGGATTCCTCTATTCAAGTGCAACCAAAAATTACAAAAAAAAAAAAAAAAAAGAAAAAAGAAAAAAAAACTCGAAAAATGACCAGTTCAATAAATACAAAATAATAACAAGCGAGTTACAAAAACCCAATAAACTATTATCGGAAACGGATGTTAGAATGCCAGGAAGATATTTGATGGCAAGAAGCAAGAACTGGGGTAGAGTAGAAGGAAATTCAAAAGGCAGAGAAGACCCATAAATCATAATTTATATGCAGGGGCGAACCTATATATGAAAGGGTAACTGGGGGCATGGTCCCCCATATTTTAAATGCCTATTGTTTAAATCAAATAATTTTTAAAATATTTTTATTAGCTTTAAAAAAAATTCTTCGTTTCATTCAACTAATTAAAACTAAGTTACTAATACTTTTGGACAAACATTTTCAAAACCTTAATATCTTATACAATATGTTCTGCTTTCTTAATTCTATCCGTTAATCTTTCTTAATTTTATTTTTAGATTACAACTAATTTATTACCACTATAGTTATAGTATATCTTTTCAATGTTCTTTTAAACTTTTATGTTTTTGCGCTTGAAATAAAAGTTGTTATGAAATTTAGGTCAGAATCAATTTAGAAGATTATTGTAATTTAATAGAACATCCAAGTGAACTTTTTAGATGATTAAGATAAAATGTGAAG